>CAIGRP010010737.1:0-21509 GCA_903798385.1 Fraxinus cuspidata | reverse complement strand
TTTCTTTACCCTTATACTTTAGTGAAATTAATTTCACTAAAAGGCATGCTAGTTTCGTCCTTATTGCCTTTTGTAAAGATTTTTTCAATTTTCTTGAGAAACTTATTGGCAGTAGTTGCCTTATCGGACACAGTGCCCCTAAATGTTGCTGGAATTCCACTCTTCATGATCATAAGTCCTATGCGGTTTGAACGATCCCACTTATCCAAGTATTGTTCTTCAATTTAATTGCTCAAATCATACTTCTTGATTTTTTTATTGTAATTCTTGATTATGTGTTTTAGATATTCATTTTTAATATATTTTCTCTTATATTCTTGTGTTGATGAGATGATACAAAGAATGAGAATTACATATGAATTAAGAACTATAACTCTAAATATAGTTGTCCATCAAGAGTTTGGTTTGTGTGAGCAGTGTGAATGGCTTTTAATCTTTGACAACTTTGCTCCTGAGGTTCACTAGAAATTGTCCTACTTGCTCAGGAATAACATTAGCAGAGTAGAGTGCACTATGAAGATGAATTTCTAGAAAATTCATCTTATGATACAATGGAGTCTAAAAATATACTATGAATTATGTACCAGATAAATCTTCGGAGATTTTTGGAATTTTATGTGCATATTACAATTACTTATTTTTCTATTTCGAAAATGATAATATGCATTAAAAGATTAGAAAGAATTCTAATTTTTTTTTTTTATATTTCTTTTAGTTATCCGCACTTCATATAAATTTGCATACACCATTTTTAAGGGGGTAATTGCATCAGTGGTCACAAACCTTTCACATTTTTTGCAAACTTTACCTTAACCTTCACTTTGCGCCACCCACAATCTCAAACATTTTAAAAATTTGCACCTGAGGTCCAAATGGATGATTTCTATTAGTTTGACCGTTAGTTGAACCAATAAAATAACCGTGACCAATTTTAAAAGGGGTATAATGGGAACTTTGAACTTTCCTAATTAAATAATTAAACAAAAAAGATAGAAAATAAACAAAATCAGGTTATCTTCTTCCTCCCCCACCCTTAAGTTCACCTAACCCCCCAACCAAATCAACTAAAAATCCAACTCACCTCCATCGCGCTGATAACTGCCACTCACCGTCCCATTCACATCCATCGATTCAAAATAATCATCAACAAGTTTCGAGAGTTCTTTATTTTTCAAAGGTTTGCTAGTAAGGTGGGGCAAGCAACGTGGGAGAAATCCATCTTGATCTTTTTGTAACTCCTTGATTTTAGTCGTGGTGGCGATGGTACATTGTAATATTATGGTGCCTAGGATAGGGTTGTAAGGGGAAAATTATTTTGTATGATCTGCATTTTGGATCATTCAAGCTGGTAGATCTGATGGTGGCGGGTTTCGAAGGCTGCTATTTTGCTCAGTTCTGCTGTCGATTTGACTACCCATTTTCAAGATTTTTTAAATTCTAGTGATCATTTGTGCGCATATGGCTTTGATTTGTGTGGAGGTGGGGTGGGTTTGTTCAAAATGGTGAATGTAAGATGAAATTGACGGAGTGTGACAGATAGAAGGGCCCCGTGATAGCTCTGATAGCAATTGTTGGCTCGATGTATGAGTAGGTGAGAGTCGCAGTTGCCATCGCTGTGGCGGAGATGGGTTGGATTTTGGTTGGGCATGGTGGGTTACGATGGCCGACGCGACATGGTGATTTGGATGTGGTAGGTGGTGATAGTTGGCACTAGGTGGTATGGATGGCGATCGATGGATGTCGGCGTCGGCGGCGGCGACGGACTTTATTGGTGGGTTTCTTGGTTGGTTTTAGGAGGAAGTGGGGGTGTGGGAAGGAGGAGGTGAATAGTGAATTTGTTTTTTGTTATTTTTATTTTTTGATTTTTTAATTGGTCAGAGTTAATTTATTGGGTCGACCAACAGTCAAACTAACAAAAATCATCCATTTAGACCCTAGGTGTTAATTTTTAAAGGTTTGGGGCTGTGGGTAGCACAAAGTGAAGGTTAAAGTAAAATCTGCAAAAAGGTGAAAGATTTGGGACCGCTGCTGCAATTATCCTTTTTCAAGAGATGAAGATTCTTTCTAAAGAAACATAGAGAATTTAACATTAATTTTAGCGGATTTTTTTTTTTTTAAATCTCGAGTGTCGACATCAGCTTTAAGTGTATGTGCTTTCTAGAGGTGTAATCTTTACCGTTGGCTCAACATGCTCAGAATGTAAAAGATTTTGGTAACAAAGCGTTTGAAAGATCAACTTTCACAAATTATTATTTGGACAATTCCATTTGTACCGAATTTTTTGTTCCGAAAATGTTACACCCTCTCACATGCGCGTAGGGCCTGCATAAATAAAAAATTCTCAAATTTGTGGTCCCAACACCCTATTGTGAGTATATGTAAAAGATTAGATAAAAAATGGATGTATATGTAGTATTGTCCTTATTATTTTTATTAACAATTGTAAAATAGCCTAGCCCAATTACATTGGACAGACACAATGCAAGCATGCTAAAGGCACCAATGATGGAAAGTTGTTGCAACTTATTTTGTATGAATTGCTTGATAATGATATCTATATAAAAATCCTTAATGAATTTTAAATAAGTTTACTGTATATTTATTCCATCAAATTATAGAGATTAGTGCGTAGATTAAACAATCTGGATACATATGGTATAATAAAAAAGAATACAAAAAGGGTCCCATCTCCCTATGTGTTTTTTTTTTTTAATAAAGAAATCAAGATCTGAGTTTATCATTATTATTAAGGAATAGTAGAATTTGACTAAATTAAAAAGGGTAAGATGGTAATTTTGTATTTATTCCCATTTATCTCTCAAAATAATTAAAACAAAATAAAAGAAAGGTAAAAAAAAAAAAAGGAATTGTTCATTCATCTTCTTCACCCTTCAACACCCACCCAAAACGAAAAATCTGAAAATAAATTGAAGGAAAGATTGGGTTTCTAGAATTTAAGGAAAGATTCAGGGCTCTAGTGTTACCAGAATAATAATTTCCAATTCTAGGTACTCTGATTTGAATTTTGTTTTTTAGCCGGATTTAATCAGTACCAAATTTGGATCGTTAGACAAAATTTTGGTTCTTTTGTGTGAATCCGAGCTCAAAAGTTCTGATTTCAGTTTGCACAAGGCAATTCAGCCTTCATTGGTTATAATAGGAGACGTAATTAGTACATAACGATCCCACATTTCATTGTTATCGAAGAAAACGTCTCTATTTTTCATTTTTTTGGCATTTTCACCATTATTTCCACATTTCATTGCACAAAAGGTCAATTTCACATATTTCTCAATTAAATTTTATGAAATGACGAATATATCATTCTTTTTAAATAAAACAAAACGGAAAAGAAAAAACTAATTACAACCACAGTCCCAATTTTTTTTAAAAAGCACCCAATAAATCATAAATAAATTATTAAAAGGGTAATTAGTAAATAATATCCCTATCTTTCACCACCGTTATTGCGAAAAACATCTATATCTTGCATTTTTTTGGCATTTTCACCATTCATTACCCATTTGATTGCGCAAATCATCATTTTCTATCTATTTTCATCCACTTTTTCAATAAAACCCGTGAAATGACGAATATACCCTCGTATTTAAATAAAAATTAAAGAATTAATTGCAATCATAATCCCAATTTTTTTTAAAAAAATGCAAATACTCCCCAAAAAATTATTAAAAAATTTAATTTTTTTAAAAGTGTAAAGGAGTCCCAATTAAAAAAAATTAAAAAATGCAGACGTTTCACAAATAAATTATTAAAGAATTAGAAATTAAAAAATATATTTTTTATTTAAATATGATGGTAAATTCATTATTTCACAGTTTTTTATTGAAAAATTGGATGGAAATTATGATTTGCATAATCAAATATGTAATTAAGAGTGAAAATGTTAAAAAAAAAAAGTATGGGCGTTTTTCGCAATAATAGTGAAAGATATGGACAATATGTACTAATTACCCTTTTAATAATTTATTTGTGACTTATTTGTGCTTTTAAAAAAAATTGGGAATGTGATTGCAATTATTATTTTTTTTTCTATTTTGCTTTATTTAAAGAGAGATGTATATTCGTCATTTCATAATTTTTAATTGAGAAAATAGGTGAAAATGACATTTTACGCAATGAAATGTAGAAATAAAGGTGAAAATGCAAAAAAGAAAGGTATTGACGTTTTCCACAATAATAATGAAATGTGAGGACGATATGTACTAATTACCCTTTTAAATACATGTAGGAACCACTGATGTGTTGTAATTAAGAGGGTTGAAAAATTGATTGAATCACTCGAACTTGAAAATCCAATTATTGATCAGCAACACCAAATTGGGGAATATTTTCGAAGACATGGAGGTTGATTTTCAGATTTTTCGTTTTGGTAGGGTGAGGTGGGGTGGGATGAAGAAGATGAATGAATAGTTTCTTTTTCCATTTTTTACCTTTCTTTTATATAATGTTTTATAATTATTTTGAGGGATAAATGGGGATAAATACAAAATTACCATTTTACCCTTTTTAATTTAGTCAAATTCTACTATTTTGGTCAACTAATGGTCAAATGGATGAGTTCTATCTTTTTGGACTCTAGCTACATATTTATGAAAGATTAGGAATTTTCGATGGTACAAAATGAATGTTAGGGTAAAGTTTGCAAAAATTGAAAAGGTTAGGGTCCGATGCTACAATCCTCTCTTATTATTATACTAGTTTTCTACCTGTACATTGTACGTATGTAGTATTTTGAAGGTATTGTTAGCGTTGTGAATAGTATTGAGGTATTGAGTAGATAGGAGTAGTAATGGAGTTTAATATAATTATTGATATATTAAATCTTGTTGTTATTTTAAGGAATATCCAACAGAAGAAAAGGAATCGCCAGACAAAAAAGCAAGTATCTGTTTTGTCCCGCCAAGATATGGGTTGAATCATCATAGCCGCCAATGTATGAGTTTTAAAGAGTTAAAAATATCATAAATGTTCATGAAAGTTGTACACAGATTATACACCACCGCTACCACAAAAATGGGGGGTTTGACAAAATTATTTACTATCATTGCTATCGATTGAAATAGTTTTTTAAACACTCTTCAAAATTGTACTACTTAATAATCTATGAAAGACAATTTATTTTTAAGAATTGTCTGAAAAGCAAAATAAGAAAACAGAGCAAAATCTTGAAGAAAATAGAAGAAAAAACTTGAAGAAATAAATGAAAGTTTTGGCTTACATAAATTCCTGAGCATGAGACGTAAAAATCCAAAATTAGATTTTCATACAACCTGACAGATAATTGTTTTTCGCCAATTTTTCGATTGGACAAGGAGTCAATATCACGATGAGTAATGTTCTTTATCATTATCATGATTAAATATCGATGATATGACAACTTATTATTCTTCACATGCCTCTCCCTCTCTCCTCCCCGTCTCTGTCATAAAAATTGAAATAAGTAATCATATTATTTCACATGATTGTCATATCACTGATATTCTATTTTTATAACGAAAAGGACAATCCAAAATTATATATCCTTGGGAAGATACAAGTCGAATCATCTTAGTCACTAATTTATAAGTTTTAAAGAGATAAAATTAGCATAACAACAAATTACAATTACACTCAGAGTATACACCACCGCCATCGCAAAAAAAAAAAAAAAAAGAAAATCTATAATTTTTTTTTGTAATAATACTGTGAACAGTGACACGCACTGTTCAACATTGTTTACATGAACAGTACTGAGCATAGTTTACGTGAAGAGTAAACTTCTTTTTTTTTTATATAAAAAAAAAAAACACAAACTGCCATTTTTTTTAAATGATTAAGTCTACAAGAAAAACCTTTGATACCAAACTATAACAATCTAAAATTTCATGAACACTGGTATGTTACAAATACTTCAATTTTCTTTACGTTAAAAGCGGAAATGATACAAATAATTATAGAACTTTATTTTCAACAATAAATATCAATTAAAATGAAAAAGTATGCAAACACCCTTCAAAACTATACTTGATTTTCTCGAAGGAAATCAATTTACTAACGAGATAGGTAAACAAATGATTTCGCCATAATGAAATAATAAAATTCAAGAATATAAAAATCATTAATGTACAAAAAACACAACATATTTTAAAGAGGGACTATAAAAATGGTAAAAATAGACCAAGCAAACAAAACAAAAGCAAAAAATCAAAAACGAAATGACATTACTTGCTCACAATAGAAATAATATACACAGAGCCTTCAAAATTACAATTAATTGTCTCGAAAGAAATCAATTTCTGAAAATAAGACAAAAAACCCAAAATCAAATTTTCCTACAATGAAATAAACAAAAATGAAGATTATATAACTCACTAATCTATAAAAAAAAACACAATTTATTTTAAACAATCGACCAAAAAGCAAAATAAAAACAACTCAAGCAAAAATTTAAAGAAAAGAGAACGGAATACTCGAAGAACAAACGACAGTTGCGGCTTACATTCGAAAAAATATGCACACACTTTTCAAAACTACATTTGATTCTTTCATACGAAATAAACAAAAAAGTAGAATATATAACTCACTAATCTATAAAAGAACACAATTTATTTTAAACAATCGACCAAAAAGCAAAATAAAAACCACTCAAGCAAAAATTTAAAGAAAAGATAAGGAAGGAAATACTCGAAAAACAAACGACAGTTGTGGCTTACATTCGAAAAATATGCACACACATTTCAAAAACTGCATTTGATTCTTTCAGAAGAAATTAATTCCTAAACGTAAGACAAAAAACCAAAATCAGATTTTCATACAATGAAATAAGTAAATTTCTAAAAGATACAACTTGTTAATAATGCACAAAAGAAACGATTTATTTTAAAGAATTGACAGAAAAACACAATAAAAAAGACGAAGAGAAACTCTTAAAAACATAAATAAAAACTCGAAGAAGACAATATATAGCACCAAGGAACATTCATATTCTAGCTTCCAACTACAATCTTTGATGGTTTAAGGAAAATCCAAGAGAAGAAGCGAAATCACCAAAGGCTTAATTTTACAGCCAGTAAAACAAGTGCAGATCCTCATGCTTATTGAAACGAAGAAAAAAGTTAATTCATGAGAATACCAAAAGCATAACCAATATTAAATGAGATGATTTGATGGAAGATAAAAGAGTTGCACAAAGCAGAATGTGCCCTCAATAATCAGATTTTAAATTATATATCATAAATCTTACCAAGTGGCCTAATTTGTAGTTTGTATGCATAATATTCACGACATGAAACCTGAGACCATTTCTTCATTTTTATGAAGCACTGCATGAAGAAAAATGAAATAATTTTTATATGTAATTAAAACATCCATATTTTTAAAATTAGAAAACATATGAAAAAGTATATGAGTAAAACTTCATATACAAAACGTTTTTGTTATTTCATGAACAATCAATAGCTCTTAAATACTAAAACTCTTAAATACTAAAACAACAAATAACCTACTTCCAGCAGACAATTTCTTAATCGGCTACGCTACGAAGTAAAATAAATACATACTGAAAATAATAAACTAAAAACATTAAGTGCTGTTTTGACTTAACAAATGAATTCAAACGCCAAAAATCTCTTATACATCACCGCGATCACTCTTTTGTTTGCATTACCTTTCAACGGTTTCATTTCCTTTATTACTGTTTCCAATTTTAGGAAATCGAAATTTGAATCAAATTTTAATTCCTAACTTACTTAGAAAGGGAATAACTTTTCACTTTACCCATTTTGTTCCTAACCAAAATTTGGAAGAAGCTTTGTATGCATTTTCTTATTGGTAACATTGTTTAAAAAAAAAAAAAAAAAATCCTCTGTGCGTGTGCCTCCATGCGTGCACAGAGATTTTTTTTTTACATCGCACACGGAGGTGCCGTGCGCACACGGAGGAATTATTTATTTATTTATTTATTTATATAGACAATGCTACCAATACCATTTTATTCAACTAATACAAGTCAACGAAATCTTCACAATAATTATTTTACGAAAGAATTCCCTTTAAAATTTACTTTACATGTATTTATTTTCAACATTAAAGTAAGAGCCTACTGATGATGTTCCCACTAAGCTTTTCTGGTAATTACAAAGGAAAGAGTCAAATACCTTCCAAGGGTGTCCAAAAGCTTTAGCAAATTTGTCACTGACTGTCGTAAAACTTCTACCAACATGAATAAGTAAAGGTCTGCACATAATCAGCTTAATCTCACAAATTTATAACTACCAAACAACAAATATTTATCCATCTGAGCAAAAAAGAAAAAAAGCTGAATAAGTGTCAAAATAGTAATAAAATCCTAAAATGAAATAATTAAACAATAAACATCCACCAGTTATGTTAGAACAAATGAGATGTAGTATTTTATAAACCTTCAATAGAGACTATAGATAAACAAGCATTTTCCATTGTGAGCAAACTAATCCATTTTGGAGTCAACTCAGGTCTGTCCCCTTCATTATGTTTTTTTATCCCTTGGCTTCATTTCCTTGCAATTGATAAAATCTCATGAACCTTGAGAAATATTGCAGCAGAGCTTGAATCTGGTCCACTGGCCGAGTCTTGTAAGATACCAGCATCTTTGCAAATGCCGAGCAGCTTGCTACCAATGGTCAGTGTCTTTTCTTTGGCAGCATCGGACATAGAGACTGTCTTCGTGGAGACATGGAGATGTCTCCTTGTCTTCACGGAGACACGGCCAGTTTCCGTATCTTCACGGAGGTGTCCATGCACCTCCGTGTACACATGGTCTGGAAATTTTTTTATTTTTTATTTTTTTCCCTTCTTGCTCCTTCTAGAGACTCTTCTTATAAAAAAACACCATTTAACATTTTGCAAATTTAAACAAAATATATCAAACACAAATTTAAAATCCTACTCCAAAAAAATATATTAGATAAAAAATAACCAGAAACTCATATTTGTTCTGCGAATGAAAAATTCCCTTCAATCTCAGTGAAGCTTCTTAATAAATAAGGCTAATAATTTATTTGATATTTGAATTGAAATCAAAATAATAATCAGAGAAGAAGAACATTGTGTTATTGCAATTGCATTTGCATGTATTGTAGAAACTTACAGCGTAAAAGTCGGTTCGCAAATATATATTTTTTATAATAACTAAGTCGGCATGTACAAAGTAAGCCTGTTTCAAACCAGATCAATGTGAAAACTAATGTGACAAAAATGAATAGTTTACATAAATATTGTTCAAAGACCCCAAGAGCTTCCAAAGGCAATAGATTATTTAAAAGGGGAATTTGAAATGAAAGACCCTGGGAAAAAAAATGTTTTTACTTGACCTACAAATTGAGCATTTAGCCATTCTAGTTCTTGTTCATCAATCAATAAAGAGAATATTGTTGTAAATTGATTTTTATGGATAAAACACATCCATGAATGGTTGTTATTTCACTTGAAATGATAAAATACCATTTTTGCCCTCAAAACTGGTCATGAAGTACCATATTTTAGTGCTATTGGTGCACTTTTGTATCTTGCTAAGAATACAAGATGTTATGTCGCATTTTTTGTTTGTTAGCAAGGCATAGTTCTTCTCCAACTCGAAGACTTGGAAATGGAATTAAGCATCTATTTCGCTATCTTTGCGGAATAACTGATATGGGTTTATTCTACTCCAGTAAATCCAAACCGAAAATAGTAGGCTATGTTCATGTAGGATATTTATTCGATCCACATAAAAGATCAATTTCAACATGTTAACCACTTAAGTGTCGTGATACTGCTATATTATGGTGATGCAAAAAACAAATATTTACTATCACTTCTTCAAATAATACTAAAATACTTGCAATCGATGAGACAAGTCGAGAATATTTATTGTTGAGATGAACAATTTAACATATGCGAGAGACTTGTGGTTTTTCTTCCAACCAAGAAATTTCGACGACATGCATAGCTCAACTCAAACGAGGATTTATTAAAGGATATAAGATGAAATATTTCATTGAGATTCTTCTTTATCCATGACATTGATAAAAGATGTTAAATTAGCATTCAATAAATTCATTCAAATGACAATCTAGCATATACTTGTTAACGAAAGCATTACACTGTAACACTTGAAAAGTTGGTATACAATATTGGAATGCATCAATCTAAAGATCTCAAATGATGTTATCACGAGAGAGAATAAACGCATAATAATTTTTTCTTTTGATCGAGACTTTGTCCAACTGAGTTATCATGTCAAGGTTTTTAACAAAGCAACATTCATTGTGAAATTGACATCTGAAGCGAAATGTTATAAATGTTGTCGATGTCAATTAATTTAAGTCCTAATAGTTCCATTTATATTGCAAGTGTACTTAATTTGTTTGAGCCTATAAAAAGGTTTAGTAAAATACATTAAAATACAATAGCAAGAAAAGTAAATATCTCTCCAAACTCTAGTATTTTTCTCATGTTACCGTTTGATATTTAAAAAGTATCTGGCAAAATTTCTATAGTTCCTATAATATTTAAAAATTAAAAATTAAAATAAGGAGTATCATTTTTTAGAAAAGAGAAGAAATAAAGTTAGTGTAATCCGGTAACACTTTTTAAAGTGGAGAAAAGATGCCATAATTGTTAGAAAGGAAATTTCCTAATGTTCGAAATTTCACATTGGGCAACCCATTAGCACAAGGAAATAGGTCAATAATTTGGCACACCTTAATTATAAATTTTACGTGCTTTTCTTTCTTCTTTTTTTCCCCTGTACGAGGGTTTTTAAGAGAAAATTTCTAAATTTAAGATATTAAAATTTTATTTTTTTCTTTGATATTTGAAAAAAGAAAAGAATATTGTGAGTATGGAAACTTAGATGATTATTTGTGCAACGATCAATTTTCCGGGAAAATCCTATCAATCAAATTGAATAGGTGGGACAGATTAGCTGCCCACATTTGCAGTTGACATTTCATTTTTAAAAATTTAATTAGGTGAACTTCCATTACAAATTAGTGATAAACCTTTTGCCTTTGTTACATAAAGTGCTTTACGAGCCACGTGAAAATAACAGGTCGAAAACTTAAAATAACTGCAGGTGAAATTAAAGCCAACGAATTTAATATTCTAAAGGCATATTTGGTACAATAAAACCATTTGTACATAAATGGGTTTGCCAGAAAGTCACCAGAATACTCACAATTCGGGACCCGACCTTGTGTGTGTTCTATTGGTCTTCCGTGGCTTTTGCTTATGTACACGAAGCAAAATTCTTTTTGGTACACTTTACTGAACGAAATCTACTGGAGTATATACAAAATTTTAATTTCTTTCTTATTTAATCTATTTGACACCAATTTTTTTTTTTCCATATATTTATTTTCAATCACACATTCTAATAAAATATTTTTCACGTAAATTCAAAATTTTTCCCTACTTTGAATCGCACGTTCTCCAAAAATCACTGTTCAAAACTCCAAAAAAGCTCTTTAAAAAGGCTGTCAAACAGGGCCAAGTACCAAAAGGTTTTACTTGTATGAACTATGAAGGGAGGCATTTGAAAGTAGCTTCAAGACAAACTAATAAAATAATTCAAAATTACAAATCATTTGAAGTTTTTGACGAATAACTTGGAAAGCTGGAATGAGTACTAAAATGCCCCAAAAGGCAAGTTATATGGACTAAACATTTAGTTTGCTTGGAAATTTTGAGGCATAAACTCCCAGAGCCTGATTATTTTGAAATCAAAGTTATTTTAGGCGTTTGCTAAACTTAAAAAAAAAAAAACCGATACAGAAAAACTTATACCATTTAAATTTAAATTTCAAATTTTATTTTAACTTCAATTATGTATAACTGAAAAACTAATTTAATTGTAGATAATTAAAAAAATATATATTCCATTTCTATTCTAAAATGTATTGATATTCCAAGTCTAAAGGATGAAAGATAATTTTAATTTAAATCTTCCCTCAACATCATATTTTATTTTCTTAAAATAACATCACTGTCAAACCAAGCCTTAAAGCGAGCATCGAGCCTTGCACAATTTAAGAATTGGTACATAAAAGTATTTAAACATTGATGTACAAGCTGGGGGCAACTGGCAATGTGGTTGGAACAACTAATTCTAGACCTTCACATGTCGCAATTATCTTATCTTAATCCTCAATAATTGAAACTAATACAATTCAATGTCAAACGTCAATACAAGTTTATTCTTCTTTCACATGATATATTTTGCAGTCGCATGCTGTCCATGGTCAATAGTCCAAAATCCAATTTACACGGCGAATTTGAATCTTGAATGACTTTTTCAATTTATTTTCAAAGAATGTTGCCTGTATGGTAATCGATTTATCGCGATTTTTTAAATAAAAAAATTTAACGACTCCATCTGTTGTGAAGTCAATAAAAACTTAGGAGAGGAAGAAAACCAGTGGGCTCTTTATTCTTAACTTGACAAAAGCTACCTGATTCAAGACAAAAGTAAAAACGGTTCAAGAATTTAGAAGCTTCTCTGTCTTGACCAAGATATTCTTGAAAACATATTTCAAGAAACCCATTCCATTGGCAAACTTACTGTGTAACATGATTTTCAAAGTTAGTTCCATTCCAAACAAGACTTGCTTGTCTTTAAAGCAAATCTCAACTTATTCTCCTATGCTGGAAAAAGTAACTTTTACGCCTGCCCAACTAAACATGAGTAAACATGCCAAGAGACAGCAACATATTCTCTAGTATTTAACGCAATAACCAAGTATAGGTCACTTTCAGTGCTTCTCTTGTATTATACTTCAGCTTTGTATTGGATTTTTTTCTATTGGAATTGTCTAACTCTCCATCAAGCAATATAATACAAGATAACTAAGCACTCAAAAACATTATAGTATTCATCGGCTATCACAAGAAACAAGGCCACTTTCAGAACCAAAAGTTTTATTGTTCTTCAGCTATGTATTGGACTCGTTTCAATGATGCTATATGCTAAATAACAATGGGTTGGGTCTCAAACGTGGAGACGGCCAGATGAATATCCTTTCTAGCCAACTGTATCTCCATTTCCCCCTTCATCAACATTATTTGTAATACTAATGTAGCTTATTCCAGTCAATCTCTACCTAAACTTCTATAAACATATTAAGCATAACTGTTGCAGAATACTATACTTGCTACACAGATGAAAATCAATTAGATATTTATAAAGGAGCGTGATAGGCTTTTACACAAGCAGTTTGGCAATCTGAAGAGTAAATTATTGAACAGCTTCAAAAGATTTTGATTCTTCAGACAAATATGCTGATGAAAGGACTTTAGGAGGATCAAAGAATACTAATTCGTTTGATTCAGATTCCAATTTCAAAAGTATGCTTACATAAACATCCTCAACGAAGCATAAATTCAATTGGAAAAACAGATATCTGCACTCAAAGTGTTTGCCCAACAATTATCAAAATTGAAGACAGCAACACAGAGTCGTATTAAATGGAGTAAAGAGATATAGCATCATTGATCAACATAAACAGTTAGGACATAAGTTCCTTAAACTGGACAGAGTCATTTAATAACAAAAAACAAGCATTGCATTAGCATAAAGATGTCAAGAAAGTTCCACATGATATTACATAACAAGAGTAGAATATAACTCGAGAATTGCAGAGCAACAGGCTTCAAAATCCACCACACAACCAATATCTTCAGCTCAGTTAATCTTTCCCTCACCCCCTCTCCATTACATTCTCATGCACAATTTGAAAATACGACCACATAAAATACAGTGTAAAAAACAAGGAAACGTAACAAAATAAACTAATGTATGGAAAGATTTTACACAAATAAATATTAGTGAGGAGTGGAGTAATACCCAGCAGGGGGTAGTCCTACTCCATTTACTGGTGGCATTCCGTAAGGCATCATGGGTTGTACGCCCGGAGCATAGTATCCACCGGCATTGATCTTGGCCAAAGTAGCTTGGCCATGCATGCCTTGTTGGGCATACTGTTGCCATACCACCTGTTCCTGCACTAGTAAGTGTTGCTTCTTTTCCATATCTGCCATTTGCACATATGAAGGTGGAGGAATGTTCATCGATGCAGCAAATGGATCTTGTCCAACCGTCTGAACTGTACCATCTGGAGCAGGAAGCGCCAATACAGGAGTTTTGCTCTTCCCTGGCCCCTGCAATGCCACACTACTGGCACTGCCACCACTCAGTTGGGCAGTGCTCACATGTTGCCTAACCATTCCCTGATCATACATTCCATTCAACAACAGAGGATCAAGCCCACCGCCCATTGCCGCCTTCTGCTTAGACAAATGACTCGCTGTCTCAACCAAGGCCAGTTCCCAATCAGCTTTACCACTTTCAGCTGCTGGATTCTGCCAAGCAGAAACCACCTCCGGCTCCCCATTGGATGGGAATGCTTCCCAAGAGCCATTCCCATTGTTTGCCACAGGCCCTGCAAACAATGCCAAAGCCAACTTATTTCCTTGATCATCTGCTGTCACTCCTTCCTCCCTCAAATCAACCAAATCTCCAGTCT
The DNA here is from genome assembly GCA_903798385.1 of Fraxinus cuspidata. NCBI lineage: Eukaryota > Viridiplantae > Streptophyta > Magnoliopsida > Lamiales > Oleaceae > Fraxinus > Fraxinus cuspidata. Next base: position 6,969 of record CAIGRP010010737.1, on the reverse strand, counting down.
CCAGAACCACAGGCTTAGGAGGCTCCGGCTCAGGCGGTGGTGGCGGGGTATAATTCTCTGGAGGAGGCAATGCCTTAATCTCATTCATATCTGGTACCGGCTCCTCCTCCGCCACTGGTTGGCTCTCCACAATCCTCTCTGGACTCTTTGTAGCCTTAGCCCTATCCCTCACAAACTCTTCCAAAGTCTCCAACAACTTACTAGTAATCCTCTGTACTTCTGGGTACTCCGAAGACCTTGCCACACCTATATCCTTGCACCAATCAAAAAATCCCGCCAGCTCATCAATCTGTTTTGCGGCACTAGCATAGACATCAAAAGCCTTAACACAATCCTGATACTCCATATCAAAAAACTTGTCCAAAAGCACGGCCAAAACCTCACATACATCAGCATACAACTTAAAACTCTCCTTCACGATTGAATACAAAGCCACCAGAATCATTCTCTCATTCTTGGCCATACTGGTAGGCCGACATGACAAAAACCTATCCAAAAGTCTCTGTAAATGACCCATCTTCCCGAAGACCCTTTCAGGCTTCATTTCCGTCAAAGGGGTCACATCTTTCCCCACCCCTGACGACTCCCTCACGTCCCCAGATGACCTTGATCTCCTCATCCCATGCCCCGGCCCATCCTGGAACTCATTATAATCATAATCATAGCCCCGATTTGAACTGGGAGGCGATCTATAATTAAACCTCTCCTCTCTGGACCCAAATTTCTCAATTTCACCGCCATTCACACTCACACTCTGTTTTCGCTCAAAAGCCATCAAGTCGAGCCTCTGATCCAAGTACAAAGCATAAGTCCTTACAAAAGCCGAGTGATCCCATGAATTAGAATGAGCCTCGTCGCGGAAATCCGACAAATTCAACAACCTAGTACCCCTTCTGGTAGCATACATGATCTCCTGCTGGAAAATAGCATCTCCATCATTAAGCAAACGATGCACAAGCATCAAACACTTGAGGGCAACGATCCAATCCCGGGTTTTTCCAAGCCTTTTAGATATCAAGGACACACAAGCATTCACATATCCTCGAGAATACGATGTCAAGTGCAGAATCTCCCGGATATATTTCTCTGATGCCGGGTCATCGTCGTGGCTTGTGGCCTTGACTATGGCAACTTCGAGCTCCGGTGCCATGTTGCTTGCCACCTTGGCAATTCCGATGCTCGTCTGGTCCTTCACCGCCCCGATCGCCTTCCGAATTGTGCTCGGTGCCATATCTTCAGCTTTTCTTCACCTTCATAAGCAAAATATTGAACAACCCAGTTAGCAAAAAAGCTCATATAACTAAAAAATGAAAACCCATAACAAATTTTTTTTAGCTCAGCTTCACCTCGATATATTTTTAAATTTCAACAACCAATCTAGCCAAAAAAAAAAAAAAAATCTAACTAGAAAAATGAGAACCCTTATAAAAAGTTTGGTAATACCTTCTGCAATCAAAGTATCCTAGATCTGCTCTGATTAAACGAAATTAATAATGGATCTGTGTAAATATCCACCACTGAAAACGCTTAAAAGCGAGATCTGAACTTAATTGAGCTAATTATTTTGTGCGTGATAGAGGTTATTATGTGGGCTAGGGCCTGGGGGTGTAATGGTTATGGAGGCCGGTTTTTTCTCTCGCTAGATTTGCTGCAACCTTGGAGAGAGAAAGGGAGGGAGAGAGACAGAGAGATAACGACAAAAAAGGTAAATGGAAATAAAGAGCGAACAAAGAGGTAGATTTAAATGGGGATTTGGGTTCCGGAAGAATCTGAGCCGTTGGATTCAATCTGAGAAATGAAGGAGTTGTGCTGTTTGATGGAAGGGACGAGGAGGAATCGAAAGACGAGCGGAAAAATAATTTTAATACATAAATTTATTAATTTTGTACCCTCTCCGACGGTGGCCAGACAGTAGGATGGTGGGCCCCGGCCCAGGCGGTAAGAGGATTTAAATACTTCTGTTCTCCTTATTTCATTTTAATAAAATATAAAATAAATAATAACAGTCGCAACTAATATCATATTGAATTATGCTACGTGTACACCATGCTTGTACAACATAGTGTACAGCTTTCTCACATAGAGGAGGCCCTCGAATTTTTTATTCATGGTGGGCTCCCTCACATGTGAGGGGGCTGTACACCATGTTGTATGGCATGGTGTACAACCATCATTATCCTATCATATTTTCTAATATTGATTGAAAATCTAAATTATTTTTTAAATTATCCTACGACAATACGTGAGTTCATAATATTATCAACGACATTGTACATCAAGCATAAATGTTTCCAATCCTACTAGATAGTGATCTTGTGATAGGCTAGTAGTAGGATAGAATTCAAACACCGAACTATGAGATGAGCTGATAAATGAGTAGGCTTCCTCTTTCAATCTACAAAATGTGATCTGGAACACGACGAGAGTTTGCGCGTCTCGATAGTGAAGAGATCATTGGAGTATAGCACAAGATCGCCTTTTGAAATTGCGTCTTTTCAAACAGACAAGATTGGTTCAATGATTGAGGCACAAATTCTAATATAAACAATTTATTTTTCTTGGTCGGGTCATGCTAGATTTTTTTAGTTGTGTTTCGATTACTTTCTATTCTCCAGTGAAGTGTACTATTTTTCTTTAATTCTATTCCATGAAACCTACCTTGTTTTTACAGCACTTCTAGTGTAAAATTTATGCAAGAGATAAAGCAGTGGAATTGATTAATTAATTAATTATGATACAGCGTGGCAAAAAATCATCCCCAAACACGCCCCTCCAGAATATTTAGTGGGGTATTTTCGGACCAAGAGTGGGGATACATAAATATTTTTATTACAAGATCCACGCGTACGGTTTACGGTGATTGGGACATTTTAGGAATGATTGGGAGCATTAAGTTAATATTAATAATCAAGATTAAACTTTAAACGCATAATTATTATGCTTTATATTAAAGTAAATCGTGTGATAAAGGATTTTATGAACTTGAATAAAAAAATATATTGTTATGGAAGGTCGCCAGTTTGTCGGGTTGTTTCCTCAAAAATAGTAGTTTTGCTATTTTAATTAGACAATTTTTGAACATGTAATAAAGTGGTTCCTTTGATAAAGTCGTAAGGATGATTAGTTAGTCAATTGAAATTTTCGTTTGTCTTGAAAGAAAGTGGGTCTTAGGAGCAGTGGACTAGTACACTTCAGAATGAACATTCGGACAAATACATTGGGTGTATTGGATTGGACCACCCTATACCATAGTCTGATTGTGCTAAACAATAAATTCTACATGACTGCCTTGTGAATTTTCTAAATTCATAATGGGACAGTGATCATTATTCGTGAGCTCGAGGATCTTGAATGTGTCAACGAGTTCACCTGGTACTAGCAATTTTATCGGGGAATTTCTCATCTTAGTAGGATCAAATCAATAATACGGTCAAATACCTTGAAACATTCGAGACATAAAATAAGTAAAATAGTAGACATGATTGTGTCCAGAAATTGTCAACTATAAATGGGATAAATAAGTTCGCTTAATTATTTTCTGTTAAATTATTTAAATTTGAGATCAGTATTTAACGACAGTTAAATCACACACGTAATGTGTACACAAAAGATAATGAAAATGTGTGCTTAGGTTATAAATTAATTAGAAAAAAAATTGCCCAAATTCTAATTATTCGAGGTGCAATGGGAGTAAGACATAAACATGAATAAGTCAAGTGGACATAATTGTAGTAACAATAAGTTTATGTAATTTATATAATTTAAGAGTTTCGCACACTTTCAGGAAAGTGAACTAAGACTGATAGTTAAATTGTGAAGTTCAGGGTTAGATCGACTCTATTTTAGTATCGGAGCTTGAATTATATATGCCATAATCCCTTTGGTAGTAGTCATGGACCTCATTGTACTAACGATGAAAGTTCAAGAATTACACACGCAAAAAATGCCAAAATATCAATCTTATTCTATGTTTGACTCATATTTATAAACCGTTTATAAATACTCTAGCTATTTTTCATCCTATATTTCTAGTGATCCATAGATACTAATCATTTCTCCACCACACTGATCCTATATATAGGACTTATGGAGTGGCCAACCAAGGCATACTAGACTGTCGTACTTGTGATCATGCTAGTGTAGTTAGATTTTTTCTCGCTCTTCCAAACTCTAGGACTAAATCTAGGATTTAGTTATTGATTTTTTACGTCAACTCATCGTTATAGTCAGTACTATGGAGAATGACAAAGAAAACTTAGAGGTCGGTTGGAAGCACGTTTTTAAAAAATAGAGCAAGGACTCCCGCAAGTCTAAGAAAAAATAGATATAAAATTAATAACAAGGCAATGAAATTTCACTCTAACCTTTACGTGATTACTTAAAAATTTTATGATGTGAATTTAAACATCTAGTTAGATTTTGTGGTCGTAGAGCCCTTAAATTTTAATTAAATATAGGAAAAATTGCAGCAACGATCCCTAATATTTCACTTTTTACAGACTTTATCCTAACTTTCGATTTGTACCAGTGGAGGTCCCCGAACTTTTGAAAAATCATCGGTTGAGGTCCAAATGGATGGAAACCGTACATTTGACAATTAGTTAACTAAAAAAAATTGATTTTGACCAAACTTGATAAGGGCAAAATGGTAATCTTACTATTTAAACATTAAATAATTTTAAAAATTAAATTAAAAGACAAAAAAAAAAAAATCAAACTCATTTCTTCCACTCTGTAACCCTCAACCCCATCAATCCTAACAAATCAGCCCCAAAAAATAGGTTTACACTATCAATAATCCATTTTGCCCACAATTTCTACTTCAAAATTGTAGCAGAAATTTACAATTTTCTTTAAGAAATCTCAAACGATCCAGTTTTTTTTGTTTTTCCAGAATCTCAGTTCGAATGAAACCTTGAACAAAACAATTTTGTCCATTACAATAAGTAAAAAGCATAACATTTAGAATTTGTATGCATTATCTCAAATCTTCATATATGCATTTGGTGATGCAAAAACTAGGTATACAAATTCAATACCTTTCCACATGCATTCAAAGAGTTGAATTGGTACACCTCTGGACCAATCAGGAAAGTGATATTCTTGTTCAATATTTTCAGAGTGACCACGCTACCAAGCTCTGGATAATCTTCCGTCAGCATCACCACCGATCTATTTAATAATTACAACAGCCCACCGATTATTGCCCTTTCAATCTTGTTTACCTTCTTGAAAGTGTATATATGCAGTGTGAGTTGTGGTTACTAAAACCCATTTTCACAAGTGGAAAAACGTTTTTGTTGGAACTTTCCACTTGGCATGTTTTTACTAACCTATTTGCTTTCACTTGGATCTGTTTTTGTTGAGATTCATCTGGACCGTTGGATTTAATTTATGGCTGAGGATTGTAGTATAAATACTTCCCTAGGGCCACTATACCGTCACTTGGTTTAAGTTTTGGCCTCTCGTTTTACAAGTTATTCATTATCTCTGTTCTTTGAGGGTTTTACTTCTATTTCTTGAGCAGTTTACATAGTGGTTCCGTGTTGTTGTAATTTCCCTTTACTGAGCCTGTAGTATTGTGTTGTATTAGTGTACTGTTCATTGTTTTAGGTTTCATTTAGGGGTTTCATTTGGACTCCAAATGAAATCGGTAAATCTACACTAAGTAAGCTGTAAGGATTTGATTCTCATGTTGAATATGTGTTTTTGGGAGATCCGTTTGTGGATCGATAATCATTAGTGGTGGTCTGATTCTATGTCTTGGTAGTATGAACTTGTATCATTCTTCTCTCTTGAAAGTTCTTGCATAGTGATGGGTATGGGTTTACCTCCGAGCCTCCCGATTAGGCTTAGGCGAACTGGGTGAACAATCTTTGTGTTATTTTGTTTCAGTAATGTTTGATCGTGGGTACTATTTTTCTGTTTATGCGTTATTTGGGTATCATTATCCCAACAAATTGGTATCAGAGCCAGGTTAAGGCTGGGGGTAAGGTTTTTTGAATCGCTTTCAGTTTCATGTTGTATTCATGTGTGTATTACATGTGCAGTTCACTGGAATCAAATTAAACTGAAGTTTTTGGAGACTTGGGTAGTGTTGAATTTAGAGTCGGGGATTAACATTGGAACTGAATTTTGATTCCTAAACAACATTGGAGTTTTAAATACTGTTGTACACAATATTTTGATGAGATTGTTCTGATTATCTTCCATTCAATAATTGGTTTACATGTTTAATATGAATCTGTAAATCTGTTTACATACTATGATTTTGTTTATTCCATAACCTGAATAAATTTGCTGTAATGGGAGCACGTTTAGGTTTCATCTTTTGCTTATTCAATCTGGGTGTTTGGTACCAATTGTTATAACTCTGATATTAATTTTGCATGGAAATTTTTTCCAAAATTTTTCTACAACTTAAGTGATTTTCAGATCGAAAACCACTTATGCCCACAAGTAAGACCCACCCCTTTATAGAATCTGTAATGGGTTCGAATGTCGAATTATCACAATTCGATGGAAGGGGGGATTACTCGATTTGGAAGCAGAAAATGAGGACCATATTGATCTAACAAAGGGTTGCTAAAGCCCTTGATGATCCGCAACCTTTTCTGATGAATTGAAAGCTAAGCCTGACAAAATTCTAGATATAAATGAAATAGCATACAAATCTATTAAATTGCACCTATCTGATGATATTGTAAGACATGTGGAAGATCAAATTGCCCCTAGGGACTTGTGGGCTGCTTTAGATGATTTGTTTCTAACTAAAACATTGCCTAATAAAATCTATCTCTTAGAGAAATTGTTTAGTTTTAAGATGGATAGTGGAAAGAATTTGGAAGCCAATTTGAGTGATTTTAGTACCTTATTGTGATTCTCCTTAATTCCTTACCTGATTCATTTAAGGTAATAAAGAATGTAATAAAAATACTCAAGATATGCCCTAACACAAACCATTGTCAC
>CAIGRP010010723.1:0-22777 GCA_903798385.1 Fraxinus cuspidata | reverse complement strand
TTTTTCTTTGAATTGTTTAACACTGCTCACCACTCTATCACTCTCGACTCGAATCTTACTTGACTTGTTGTATTTACCGAAATAAAAATTCACTTTTTTTCAATAAATCCTGCAAAATAATAAAAATTGCACAAACTGCATGGAAGATATGCATGGAAGATAATTGGGCAGTGTTACAAAGGTTCCACTGTCTAATCACAATCAGTAACCACTGAGATTATTACATAATTTTACAATGTACTAACTCTGATAGATATCCTACCTACCCCTACCCTAACCTGTCATACCCCACATCACCCACTCCTACCCTACCCACCAAAATACAAGAGAAATGTTAACATCAGCGTGGAATGACACGCCATTGTTATATTCCCACTGCTACCTACTACTGGGGATCTTGTGTTTGGAATAGCAGGCTTCTTTTGACTCGTACCATGACTCAGTCCAACTCACTTTCATGTAATCTCAGCAAATATTTCCCTAACAAGCAATGCCCCTTTTGAGATATTAACACCATTACCATTTCCTTTATTATTAATCTCAGTTGAATCACTTTTACATCCCAATTTCCTCTGCCACCTTTGAAGAGCAAAACCACATAAAAAACTCGTCCACAGAGGGAATCGGACCACTGGCCGTTCATCAATGGCGGATTTTTCCAACTGCATGACTATTTCAGCCATTGATGGACGAAGATTTTCCATTAAAGAAACACAGTGTGAAGCAATGAATATCAGCTTCTTGATCGAGCTTTCCATGTAGTGTGGCAATTCAATTTTTTCATCACAGATATCCAAAAATCTGCGCTTTTCGATCAATGTACTAGCCCATTCTACGACTGCAGCAGGCTTTTTGGAAACGTCAATGGCTTTTCTGCCTGAAATTATCTCAAATAATAAAACCCCATAACTAAAAACGTCGACTTTTGTGCTCAACTTGCTTGGAACTGTATAACAAGGATCCAAATACCCAATAGTACCAGCAGCAGGTCGACTCAGTGAATCTTCACCTTCCATTCGGATGGCAAGTCCAAAATCAGCTAACTTCGCATCAAGATTCTGATCAAACAAAATGTTAGCTGACTTGATATCTCTGTGGACAATTGGAGGGTTTTCTTCATGAAGAAACTGAACTGCCTTGGCTATTTGTATAGCCGTTTTCAAACGCTGAGGCCAATTTAAGGTTCTTTCTTCATCATCATCTGCTAAATGAAGAGCTTCATAAAGTGTTCCTTTTGGCATATGCTCTATGACAAGAAGCTTGTTCTTGAGCGAGTCATGACTCGTCCCAAGTAGGCTGATTAGATATGGATAATGGGGTAGTGATGATAATATATGGGCTTCGTTTTTGAGCTTTGTGTTGTCTTGAAGCTTTTGAAGGCCTGAAGATTGCTTCTTTATGGCTACGAACTTACCATCTTTGAGCATGCCTCTGTAGACACATCCATGGCTGCCTTTGCCAATAATTCGAGACGGAGAGAAATTCTCAGTTGCTTCCACAATTTCTTCCAACATAAATTCATTCATTTGCACTATCTTTCTCTTTCTACTCTCCTCTGATCTTCTTGTGCTTGTACTAAACTGTGGCTGTTTTTGCTTCGAGTTTGAGTTTTATAAGCAAGAATATGAAAACATGCTGAAGAGAATAAAGAATCTTGGAAAGAAGAGAATTATATATATATTAGACTATGTACTTTGAATTATAAGTGTCTTGGGTAAAATTAAAAAGTTTTAGCCTCCTTTTTATATACATTTTAGAATTTTTGTCAAACTTTAATATTAATTTCAAATATAAATTCATAATAACTACACATTATTATCTATATATTTCATAGAACACACTACTATTCTTCTTTATAATTTGATTTATATTTCCGTCTTAAAATATCGTACAAGGGCTATTTCGTGTATTCTTAGGCTACGTAGTGTGTCTCCTCGGTGATTTGAACCAAAATCTCTAGCATACAAGGCACTTAAGGTTAATGTTGGTATCAATTGTGGAAATTGTCGGCAAGCGAATGAAATCGACGTTGGAGCCAAATCTTCATCGGAGGTATATATGTAATTTAAATATGCATGGTGTTAGAATTTGGGTGTAACCTGAATTTTTTGTTGAAATAATTGAAGAATTCTAATTGAAATGTACGTCAAGAAGAATTCAATTTAGAATGTTATTGGAGTTTTATGTTCAGTTGAAGTTCTATTTTGGAAACCCATTGGGAGTTTAAATTTATTTTGGATTCGGTTTTTGTTAGTATACTTCATCAACAACTCTACTAGTAGGGTTTGAACATTCCCTACATGTTTCCTATAAATATTAGGCTTTTCTATACAATTTTATAAACGTGAGAAAATAGATTACTAGAACTTTATGATCAATTGTATATTTTTCTATTATTATTGGTGCTATAAAATCTCCTAATTCCTCTCCCATATTTTTTTTTGTCTTTTTTATTATTTTTCTTGTGATCAAATATTTTTTTATTGTGCCATATAATTTCAAAATCTCAATACTGTGGTTGATTTTATATCAAATGGTATCGAGTGATACGTGATCATTGAATTCCCAACAATTGTTATAAGATATTCTGGGCATAATTAACACAAGGTTATTAGAACGATTCTGGTATCTTGTTTATTTTACAACAAGTGGTATCAGAGCTTAGGTTCAGCAATTCCGCAAGAGCATATGATTTGATTTATTCGAGATTTTTGTTCGCGATGGATTTCATGAAGTATGACATTTCGCTTTTGGATGGAAGCACATTAGATTTTCGCTATGACATGTTAAGATACGTGCAGTACTTGCACAATAAGATTTGGATGATGCATTGCTGGGAATTGACAAGATATCCGCAACTTTGACTGCGGAGGAGAAATTACGGAAGGATAACTAGACAGTGTCTCACATTCATCTTCGTCTGTCGAATACCATTCTTCAGGACGTTTTTAAGAAGGTTTCAACAATTGCTTTATGGTTGAAATTGGAGCAATTGTGCATGGTTACAAGTCTGACAAGCAAGTTGCATATCAAGTAAGATTTATACTCTCATCAAATGGCAAAAGGAAGATCATTGGAAGATCACCTAACTGTATTTAAAGAGATCGTCCATTGGAAACTTTGGAAGTAAAGTATGATAAAAAAGATTTGGCCTTGATCTTATTGTGTTCGTTGTCCGCTACGTTTTCTTCATTTAGAGACACGATTTTGTATAGTCGTAATACTTTCACCATTGAGGATGTGTATGATGTTTTATTTTCAAAAGAGAAGATGAAGCATCTGGTTTGAGAGGTCAGAGATAGAGAAACCTTGTTGCTCATGGTGGTTCTGGAAGGGGTAGATCGAAGTCTAAGTTCAGTAATTAGATTTGTAACTACTGCAAGAAGAAGAAGCACATGAAGTAAGCTTGCTACAAATTGCAAAATAAAGAATGGTTAGCTGCAAGTTGATATGGGAAGCAATCAGAGATTTCAGGTAAAGCAGACCTCATTGAGAACATTGTAAGTGAGAGAGATCTTTAGCTATTTTTAACATCGAGTCTAAACCAGAGGATGATTGGATTCAGCGTGTGTGTTTCATATGTGTCCTAATAAGGAATTGTTTACTACATATGAAAATCATTTTCAAAGGTATCGTGGTTATAGGAGACAACACACCTTGTCGAGTTGCTGGAATTGGTACGATCAGATTAAAGCTATTGGATGAGACAATTAGAACACTTAACCATATTCGATATGTTTCGAATTTGAAGAAAAATCTCATTTCGTAGTCTATCCTTGATTTAAAGGGTTATGAGTTCTTTGGTGGAGGTGGAGCTTTGAAAGTTTGTAAGGGTGCATAGGTTGTATTGGATGAATAAAAAAAGTCTCAATTATACATCTTGTAGAATTGTACAGAATCTAAAAGAGTCAATCAGCGCATGTTCAGTACCGTGGTAAACATTCAGTTTAGTACAATACCTTTAAGAGTTCGTAAATGGTCGGATTTGAAGAATACTGCTCAGCGGAGTTCAGGAAATATGGATAATACCACTTTACCGCCATCACATGCGGTGACATTGTATTCAATTGCTAGGGACGAACCCATTGGTAAAAGGTACATGGATACTAATTTTGTTGAGCGTGCTATCAGTATGGTAGAAGGTGTACAATCTAGCAAGAGACCTTCATTAAAAGTATTTGAGTTTGATTCTGCTTTGCGGTGTGTTACAGCCCAATTTGGTGAATTTTAAAATCATTATGATTTTTTGAGAATTTGAAATAATTCTGTAGAGTAATGCTTGGATTCATTGGAAGATGTGGAGTATTTTGTGTTGGTTGGAGAAATCAATTTTGGTTATTGTTGAAGAGTCGGTTCGTTCCTCACAGAAGGATTTTCTTCTCCAAGTGAAGAATATTTTGGAGCTTTGTTCGTTATAGTGGAATTCATGTCAAGGTGGAGATTGTTAGAATTTGAGTGTGACCCAAATTACTTGTTGAAATAATTGAAGAATTTTAATTGAAGTGTACGTTATGAAGAATTCAGTTATTGGAGTTCTATGTCAAGTTGACGTTCTATTTTGGAAGCCCATTAGGAGTTGAAATTTATTTTGGACTCTATTTTTTGATATCATACTTCATCAAAAACTCTACTATAAGAGTTTGGATATTCCCTACATCTTCCCTATAAATATTAGACTCTTCTTACAATTTTATAAGCGTGAGAAAAGAGATTACTAGAACTTTAGGATCAACTGTATATTTCTCTATTGTAATTGGTGCAATAAAATCTCCTAATTCATNAATTTTATAAGCGTGAGAAAAGAGATTACTAGAACTTTAGGATCAACTGTATATTTCTCTATTGTAATTGGTGCAATAAAATCTCCTAATTCATCTACCATATTTTCTTGTCTTCTTTCATTATTTTGCTTGTGATCAAATATTTCATTATTGTGTCATGTAACTTCAATATCTCAATACAGTGGTTGATTTCATATCAAGTGGTATCGAGCAATACGTGATCCTTGAATTCCCAACAATTAGTATCAGATATTTTGAGCATAATTAACACAATAAGTGGTATCAGAGTGATTCTAGTATCTTGTTTCTTTTACAACACATGGAATAGCCCTTGAAAGAAAGACTCGTGGGGGATCGTGGTTGTTAGCCTACATACTGCATGTCCTTGGTGATTTGAACCCAAAACCTCTAACGTACGAGGCACATAAGGTTAATGTTTGTATTGACTCGGCAATTGTTGGTATGCACAAGAAATCAACATTGAACGAATGAATTGTAAGGTATATATGTAAGTTAACTATACATGGAATAACCCTTGAACGAAAGACTTGTAGGGGAAGTCCGAGGTTGTTACAAAAATGTGTATTATTGTCCACTAGAGGTTTGATCACAATGTAAATTTCTTTCGTGTCCCCAACGATTCGAACACACGATTTCCCTTAAGAACTTAAGTTGAATGTTAGTACAATTTTCATAAATTAGTTGTCAAGAAAAACTTTAGATTCACTATTTTCTCGAAAAACAAAAAACAATTAAAAGAAAAATGTTTATTTATTTATATTTAGTCTTCAATAAAAAGAGACGGGAGGGAATCTTTGTGTGATACGTGTTTCATGAACAAAGAAAAGTAAAAGAAGGGAATGAAATTTATAAAAGAAGAAAAAAAAATGGAAATATATTCTAACTAAAGGGAAAGGTGCCTGACGAAGCATTAACAAGGAGAATGCAAATATTAGCTGTATTTGGACCCCCCAAAACTTTACCTTTTGCTTTTTCTTGATTCCACCTTTAGTGAAGAAAATATTGGGACACCAAAAGATTCTTCAACTATTCTATAAAATGGTTAGATATTATTTATCAACAATTGCTTTATTAAAGCTGAAGGAAAAAAATAAATCATGAGCAAAGGAAAAGTACTCTTCTTTTAATCCATACTGAGAAATGCTGTCTGCTGAATCTAAAAAGTTTTTCCACATTTTGGAGATAATTTAGGAAATTTAATTCGTGGTTTTTACAACGAATCCTCATCTTTTTTTGATCGTTAACTCTTAATCATTATTTTTCTTGTAATCTAAACTTTTCATATATGAAAATTACATTGACGAGTACACAAGATAATATAGATGCACGAATGGCATTCATTAATCTTAATATGAAATGTCGTGATTATGACATTTATCAGAATTATTAATGAAAAAAAAAAAAGCCAATGAAGTTATTATTTATAGCGAGCTGACATTATAGTATGCGAAGAAATAAGAGATAATTTAAAAAATATCCTATATTTTTCTTTTCAAAAAAACTTAAAAATGCCGCCTTATAGATTTTTATTTTTCAAAAATACCTCTTTTTAATTAAAATTCAATATTTTTCACTTACCTCATTCTATAATTTTTTTAAATATATCTCTTTTTCATTTAAAATCAATATTTCATTTTTTCTTTGAAACCCTTTTTTTTTTTTTTAACAAAGTACATATACATATTAGGACAACACGTGTTATTGTATTACTTGTAGAAAAACAATGAAATATTTCTATTTTATATTCTAAAAACAACATTTTAGGGTAATATATATATGATATTGCATGTTACTTTTTATTAAAAGTCAGTATTTTACACAGATAAGACGTGTTACTATATGTTACTTTTTATTAAAAAAATCAACGTTTTACACATAACATATTATAGGACATGGGTAATACATTGTGTTATCATACGTTATATTTCCTTAAAAATTGAATGACTTACCTATCATGTTGTGTTATCGTATGTTTACTTATTTTACTTGGCCATCACCTAGCCACTGCAAAAATCAACCACCTCCTGGCCATCGAAAAATCCACTACCAACATCAGTAAAACAACATCACCATCACATCATCGTCGTCCTTCTAGATCTGAAGTTTCATATCTAAATTGATTTAGATATAGAATTTGTGAAAATCCACCATCACTATGTCATTGTAAAACTAACATCACCCTTATCCCCAAACCATCGTCACCAAATTTTCCTATTAACATATTGTTACATTCAAGTAACATATCGTGTTACCAATCCAATCTATAACCACCATAACCACTCAGAAGCCACTGCCACAGTCTGAAACTACTATTCACATAAAGAAAAAAGTTTCGCAGGATTTTACCCTAGTTTACCTAGGTTACTTTAGCCATCATCCAAGAACAACAAAAATTCACCATCACACAGCCACCAAAAAATTCAACACCACAATCAGTAAAATAACATCTCCCATGAATCGAGTCATTCAAATCGTTAAGTTATCGTCTAATTCAATTTCACACCTTTAAACACAATAATCAAGGAAGATACACTCAAGATTAATTTGACCTCTAATTTGAAAGTTGGGATATTTCCTTTTAACAAGTAAATAGTGTATTCTAATAACTCTTTGACAATCAAAGGGTAATTTTTTTTTACTCCAAAACATTAAATGAAAAAGATTGAATTTTACAATTACTATTGCAACCCCAAATTGACCACCTTTTGTTCCCACAGTGTAAATGGTGGTGCCGTGTGGTAGTGATGGAAATGATGTGGTGACACAAATCTGTGTAAAGAAGGTCGGAGATTGCTTATTTGCACGATTCCGATTGAGTTGCAGTCTAATAGCAGTGGTGGTTGAGACAACCAATTAATGTTTGTAACACAATGTGTTACACGCTACAAAAAAAGTGGAACAACGGTGAAAAATACAATACTAAGAAGAAGAACAGTATTTTTGGGGAAAAAAGGTTGGATAACATCAAAAGAAATTGTTGGATTATTTATTTTATTTGTGTATAATCCCCTAAAATCTTCTCTAGTATTCTCAAAAGGATATTGCAAGTGTTTGACCGACTTTATTCTTGAACTAAGTCCATTTAGCACGGTTGCTGTGAGTAGAGCTTTTATCAGTGGAACTTCAACCAAAAAACTTTTACAGAATGAGGTGCTATTGAAAAAGCTATTCAATTGATTGTTTGTTTGTTAATCAAAAATGCTATTTGAACATTAAATTGATGGTTGGCAGTATATCTAGATATTTTTATTTATCAATTGCACATGCTTTATAATTATTTGATTAAACTATATTTATTTATTAAATATCTCGTTTTTATGGTATGAAATAAATATATTTTAGTTCAACTTTCATGGCAATTATTTTAGTGCCTATTTGATTTGGCAAGAATTTCATGGAACTTGAAAATGAAATTTCATCCTCCACCAAAAGTGATGTTTGATTGGAAAATTTTTCTTTGCAATTAATTTTTCAATTTATGCTTCACACGGTTCCTATTCCTTGCTTTTGTGAAAAATTAATTCCCACCAATTTGGTGGGATTTGGTTTTCAGGTAACTTTTTTTTTTTGCTTGGTAATGGAAACAAATTCTATCCCTAATTGTAACAAATTATATCCCTTTAATGGACCATGTAAAACAAAGTTAAACGAACACCAAAAAATCCAAATTTTCAATATTTTCCACATGAAAAATTATATTAATCAAACACAATTAATTGACAATTCCCAGAAAAATAATTCTTGGTAATTCAATTCTTTGAAATTCATTTTATTTCCACACTAATTCCACTCTTGCAATCAAACGGACCCTTAGAGTAAATCGTATTATTTAAAATGTAGTTCAAGAGGTATTAAAATAAGACATATAAATATATAAATAAGATAAAAAAACCTATGAAATACGATAATTTCTTATATTATCTTAAATTTCATTGTCCGAAATATATTATATCATGTCAACATATAAAAATAATAATAGATAAGATAAAAACATTTCATTTTAACCTTTCAAAGATAACTTTAATTGTAAAAATTGACGTATAGGAAAATTGGATATATTTGATTTTTTTTATATATTAATAAACATAATTGCTGTCGATTCCAACATTAATAATAGCTGAATTTAAAACTAAAAAAATACTATTTTTTAATTAATAAGTACTGTTGACTTTAGTGATTAAAAAAAAAAAAAGTATTGCTTACCTTAACCAAACATTCATAAAATTAATCAAAAGCACCTCTATGCTCCAATCACAACAATATATTTAGGGTCTGAACCAATCAGATTGGAAACCAGAAGAAGACGGGTCATCGTGGGTTGCCTTGTTGGTAATACTGGGGGATAATAATAAAAAATATAAATTAATAATCTTGCATAAATAGTAAATATTTATAGTCTTTATTTGCATATGTAATAAATTAATGGCCTCATTAAATGTGTAAAAAAATATTTTATTTTTTAAACCTTTTGAGCGAATATATAAAAGAACGATAAATAAATAATTCCTTCAAATAATAAGATTTATTAGTCCCGATAGTATCATTTTATTCGGTTTTTAATTTATGATATCAATTAAGACAACTAAGGGTCTGTTCTCCTTACTGTTTTTAGGTCATTTTTCAGTTTTCGAAAACACTAAAAACACATTTACTTACCTATTTTCAGAATCGAATTCCAAAAGCGAGTTTAAAATTTACAAAGAAAACAGAAAACGTCAAAAAATTCGTTTTGACTGTGTTAAAATCAAAATTTTTCAAAATGACAAAAAGAATGCATTTTCAATAATTTCAAAATGGAAACTCAAAACTTAAATCTCAAAATGAATTCAAAACTAAAAATTAAAAATTGAAACACGAAGAGAACAACCCCTAATATTTTGTGTTTTTCTCCGCTCTTCATGCAACTACCAACCGATATTTGACAACTCGAAATCTCGAATTAGATGTCACCAACATTTCTCCCGTGTAACTTATCAAACATCGTAAGAGATATTTCAAAGAACCTATGAGAAGGTCTTTTCAGAAATCATGCCAAATCTTGGGTGCCATTTTCACCAGTAGAAATTAACTGAACTTTTTTGAAAGTGCTTGAAAGCTTATTGATCCTGCAAATATGAAATTCAGCTTTTGCAAGTGGAGAGGCCAGGCTTTAATAACATGTTTCAACTATGCAAACATCATAAGTTATAAGAAGAAAATAGGATCAGTTCAATCAAAGATCTTTTCTCAAGTTTGGGTTTTAGTTCAGCTCAACTCAAATCCTTAAAGGGCCTAATCATCTTAGACCCAATGTAGGAGGTGCAAATAGTTTGTGACTGTGTTAATTTTGAACTTAATTTAGTTGATCCAATTATCAAATGAAACTAATATGAGGGATTCTATAGTTTGCTAATCTATTACACTATGAATTATTTTACATGTATATCGGGATTTACACACTAGTGTACATAATGTCCAAGTGACATTTCATCATTTGTCGATGGAAAAACCCTTATATTATTTACATAAGAATTACTAGCACAAATTTAATCATTTGTATGGATCCATGAAAAAGTTTGTGAATGTAACATCGATATCAAATTTTACGGACAATGCAAGAAGTCTTGATATATTCTTTAACTTCACTAAATATCGAACTTCAATTTGTGAAGTGTGGCTTGGAACGAATTAGCGTTGGCAATGTCAATCAACCTTTTGTTCAACTAAATAAGTACATCAAATTACCAAGGTATTTGGTACACCGAATTAGACATTAATATCCACTTTAGCATGTGAAACATATCACGCATCGCTAAAGGGGTAAAATAAATTAAGAAAATGTCGAGGACAAAAAGTAAAGAGAAAAAAATTACCTTGGAGATCCCAACCTACTAATAAATATAACATTTAGGACATCAACTATTAGATTCCATAACTTGGGTCCCTAGTAGATAACTTTCGTTAATTTGACCATTAAAATTTATTGAGAGGGTAAACTAAGTTAATCAAAAAGAGCATCTCCAATAGTGCTCTTTATTTAAGATTGCCACCATGAACTAGGAACAAATGATCGAAGTTTGGCTTGTTTAGGATAGTTGTTTCCAAATCTAGCACCTCCTATAGATTGATTCATGGCTCAACCTTGACACCTCCCTGGAAAGTTCTATTCCCTTTCTCTTTATAGTTGATTTCCCCCAATGTTTGTATTAAGTTTGGTATTGTCGACACTTAGTCTTAGCTGTTTCTTTGTTTTTTTGCGTTCAAGTAGTATGTTTAGATTGAGTTTGTAAGTTGGTTATTAGTTAATTAATAAAATTCCAAATAAATTAGAAAAAAAAAATTTGAAAATGAAAAAAAAACTAGAGAAATCTATTTTTCTTTTTATCTCAGTTGGATAGCGATATAATTTTGGCGCTACTCAAGCCTTTGAAGGGGATCTATTGGAGGACTGGTGATTCAATGCATCCATCGAAAAAATTGGGAGTGATTTTGGTTGACCAGATGAATATACACATTGCAAATAGGCATTGGTTAACATTTCTAGTAGACATCTGAAGGTTGTGACACTTGAAATAGAGGAGAATTACTCTTTTGGTTCAATTTTTTTTCTAAACTCGAGCAGAAAATGAATTAAGTTGGGTACAACTTTAGTTAGAATACCCTTGAGGAGAGAATATGAAATATCAAAATGGGGGTGTGCGTCTTCTGAGTGGGAGAGGGTTGAAAAATAATAAATTGATTTAGCTATTCGTGCACACACAGACCGAGTATAGGGAAAGCTAAAAATCTTATTGCAATCGTTACATGAACTTTTGGTAAAATAATAAAGCATTTAATTAACTTTAAACTCATTTAGATATAATGTTTTTTACTTAATTAGGTAGAGTTTGATTTACTTGCGAGAGGTTTTCAATTAATTTAGAAAAAATTGATTGAATACTAGTATGAAGATTTACTACGAAGGGGAAAATTAAGTTGAACTCGTGATGTCCTAGAATCTGTTTCCATAGTTTAATCTCAAAAACTCAATTTTGAGTAATTTGATATTAGCCTAATTTTAGTTTAGAAACTAGAATAATAAAAAAAAAACATTCATTGTTGCTTTTGAGTTTTGATTCAAATAAATTGTATAATTAAATAAAGTCAATAATAAGTAATAAGGTTTTCGTGACAGTGATAATTCGAACTCTATAGGGACCGTCCACTCTAACATTTGATTATCGAATAGTGTGTAACTTTATTACCGAAGAAATGAGAAGAAATATCTCATATTGACTGGACACGTGAGTTATCTTAGATTATAATGAGTTTTGACCATTCCACTTAACAAGTTAACATTCTAAGATGAAACTCGATATCGAGACGTGAAGAAAAATAAATATTATTTACATGTTGTTTCACATAAATATAAATATTTTCAGAAATTATAAACCATTCAAATTAAATTTTATTGTTCGTTTAACCTCTAATAATTCTTCTTAATTTTTTTTTTCGAAAGAGATTTTAATAATTAATATTCTGTAGAAATTCATTTCAAGAGGATGGCAAAAGCCAAAAGTGGTAGGTTTATATTCGAGTAAAATTGAAACAACCTTTATGGCTAGGCTCTTTTCTAATCATGGTAGCAATTCAAAAGCATATCCTATTGTATATAATATATATTCAAAAGAACATTGAATTCCTTCAGGAGTAAGATATTGGCTAGTGATACAAAAAAAGTCAATGATTTTATCTAAATTATTTATTTTATAATACTTATAATTCAATGTTGGATTAATATTTGCAATTGTAAGGAGGATAGATAGAGAGCATCCAAATATAAAATGACTTCACATATTAGAGTATGTTTTCCACCAATTTAAAAAATCAATTTTATGAAAATAAGAATTACCATGACAATAGATAAAAATGACAAGTTATATTAATATGTATGGTAGGAATTTTCTCCTATTCTTATAACACAAATTGTATTACAACTTACTGATATGAATAATATTCTTTACATGATTTTCTCTCGAACGAAAGGCAAACAAGCTACAGGAGGAGAATAAGGTCTGAGATAAGTTCATAAAAGTTTTTGATCCTTAGCATTTTGTTTAGCATTTTAATATTATCTTCTATAATACGAGTTTCGTATATTGGAGGGTAAACTCTTGCCAACCGTTCAAGATACTGTCACATAGGCTGGAGATGAGCTCCATTAAAGATGAGTGCATTACTCTTTATTTGTCTTTTTTTTTTTTGTGGTGGGGGTGGGGGGAGTGTTACATAGCTAGTGACACTTGTTGTTCTTCACATTAATAGGAATGGCAATGGGTCAAGTCAACTTAGCTCGATCCATAAACTACAAGCTCGACTCGAGTCCAAATTCTAGACTCGGTGCGGCCTCTAGCTCGTAGTCCAATGGGCCAAGACGAAGTGCCTCATTTTTTTATTTAAAAATTAACAAAATAAGTTCACAAACAAACAATTCTTTTTAAAAAGAAATTAATAAAGTAAATAAAAAAATCAGCCGACCATCTCAACTCGATCATGACTTGTCTTAAAAGCCCACGTCATTGAGCCACTGAACCCCTTTGCCACTTCTACATCTAGCTACATTGGATAATTTTAATAAACAGTAAGACAATATTTCGAAAGTGGTGTCATATCCTACAATGACATGTAAAATTTCTATGAATTAAACTAATTGTACGTTCATAATGTACAACTAGTTTGACACCCTTTGGGATGTCAAATCGCGGCCATTGATTTAAATGCGTATTATTACAATTAATGATAAAATTACGTATCATAATAAAGAGTGTAAATAAAATTGTAAATCATAATGTGAGTGTGACAAAATTGAAATTCTATAACAGACAACTCATTGTAGCACCACATGAGCACAGCTCCATTGCTGTTGACAATGACGCATCAACATTGTGGATCCAATGCTAAGTACAAATGCACTGAAATGTAGGGGTATAAATGTGAAACCCGCTTTTCTTCCCATCAAATTTCACTTTTACCACCCC
Organism: Fraxinus cuspidata; assembly: GCA_903798385.1. Taxonomy (NCBI): domain Eukaryota; kingdom Viridiplantae; phylum Streptophyta; class Magnoliopsida; order Lamiales; family Oleaceae; genus Fraxinus; species Fraxinus cuspidata. Next base: position 8,979 of record CAIGRP010010723.1, on the reverse strand, counting down.
GTCTTATAAGGAGACTTGACAGTGGTAGTAAATCACTACTGATAAAGGTACAATCAAAGTTGCAGCTTTTTCAACCTTTAAATTGATGATTTGTACATCTAGTATTGGTACAAAATTGTTCTTTTCTTACCCAAAATGGTAAATAAAATAGGGTAGGAAGGCTAAAATGGGAAAGTTGGTGGGAACAGAAAAAAATGAGGATCATTTTAGCGACAGTCGAGTAAATGATTATTATTTTTAAAATTATAAAAAAATATTGTTTATGAAATATCAAGAAATTTTAGCACTTAAAATTCATTTGACCTCGAATTCATTTTTAAATATACATTCTTTCGATAAAATAATTCTAGACATAAGTACATAACTATTTCATAATTTTTAATGGCACGTTAAAAAAAAAAATCATTTTCCACAATTCTATTCTTGAAAAATCTACATGAAATAAGCCCTTAATTTTAATCCTAATATTACGCACAACAAAGGAGTGCAATCAAGAAACTCTCAAACGAACACGTGATATGGATAATAAGAACTTTGTGGTAGATGTAGTTGTAGATCAAATATACTCGTATGAATAAGATTTATGTAGTCAATTTTAAATATAATATAATTAATTGTAATTGATTTTTTTTATCTATATTGTTTGCTCTCATTGAAGAACCAATAAAAATTGCATTTTCCATTTTTATTCCATAATCTTTATTATTTTAATAAATAAAGACCAAAAACATTATATTCCAAGTGCGCAAGTAATATAAAAAATTGGAACAGAAATAGAAATATTTAGATTGAAGAAGATACTCAAATCCATTCACTTTAAATAATATTGTGATAAGATTGTGCATTATAATATTATATAAAATATCACTAATATGATTGAAGATGAGGATGTGGACGTGGATGTGGATGTGGGTTGATTTAATTACATTTTTCATAATTATCTGTCATAATAAAATAAATTATTTTACTAAAGAAAGAGTTTCCAAGTGCCTGGCTTGTTATTTGGAATATATTATATGTTGCATGACTAATGTTATGTATCATTAATAGAGATGCACCACCGATAAGGTGGTAATGTGTTCACCGTTTCATTGTCAATTGCATAAAAGAACATATTATATTAATGTTATTAATCATTAACAGAGATGCATCACCCAGTAGGTGGTAATGTGTTCACCGTTCCATTGTCCAATGCATAAAATTACACCACACTCCATTGGACAATGAACTGGATGACTCACTATTGCCATTTAATTGATGATGCATCTCTATTAATTAATGATTGAGAACCAATTATGTCTCGCTATCATAGTAAATAGCGTTAAATATTATTACTTGTTTGGGTATCACTATAATGATGAAGAGTAATGAGTCTCAATTAGAATCAAAATTAATAACAGCAAAATGTGAGATGGGCTGTCCTACAAACCTGAGTTGTCTATCTGCCACCCTGGCCTCACTAACTCCTTTCTTAATAAACCTACCTATACTTGGGGGTAGAATAATGCTACTTTGTCGAGTGACAAATAGAGTGACATAATGTGTGTTGACAATATGTGATTAGATGAAAAAACTGACTGTATTTTAACAGCAATTCTATTCACGTGATTTTTACATGAAAGAAAAAAGGGTCAATGTGAAATATACCCTACAAATTCACAACTCTTCCAATAAATTCAAGATTTTTAAAAGGCTTTTTCTCTTGAGAATATGGGGTGAAGAAGTCATCACACAGAGAAAAAAGCAACATATAGAAATATCAAGATTGAACCCAACAAAAAATTTCTAAGATTACCCCACAAATAATGGAACTCACTGATTCAAATACCAATGAACAAATCGCACCTCAACTCCAACCACCACACGGTGGCCGTGGTTGTTCATCATCATCTACAGCCTCCGCTGGTGTTATAATTAACACCTACACCACTCAACCACCACCAGCAAAGCTCGTGGAATCCTCCTTAGCCATCGTCACCACTGGATCGGAAACCAACAATGGTTCGACCAAGAAGCCACCCAAGAGTTCATCAAAGGACAGGCACACAAAAGTTGACGGTCGAGGAAGGCGCATCCGAATGCCGGCCATTTGTGCAGCTAGGGTTTTTCAGCTGACACGAGAATTAGGCCATAAGTCTGATGGCGAAACCATCAAATGGCTCTTGCAACAAGCCGAGCCAGCTATCATAGCTGCCACAGGGACAGGAACAATTCCAGCCAATTTTTCCACCCTCAATATTTCTCTCCGAAGCAGCGGCTCCGCTCTGTCGGCTCCGCCCTCGAAATCAGCTCCACATTCTTTTCACGGTGCACTTGGACTAACACACCGCCCTTATGTAGACAATTCTTCACACATGTTAGGGTTTCACCAGCAACAAAGCCCTAATCTTTTACAAGCGGCTCAAATTACTAATACCTTATGCGGCGGTGGAGGCAGTGGCGGAGATGGCGGCGTTGGTCGACAAGAAACGACAGAGAATTACTTTCAAAAGAGATATAGAGAAGATTTGTTTAAAGAACAAATAATCAATAATTCCCAAGGAGAAGGCTCCAGTTCACCTTCCAACAAAAAATTCAAGAGCTATGATATGCAAACAAATTTGCCGAGGCACAGTACTATGCTGCCTACCGCTGCCATGTGGGCAGTGGCGCCAGCACCGAGCACCACCCCCAACACCAGCACTTTCTGGATGTTGCCCGTCACTCCCGGTGGCGCAGGCAGCAATGGGCAGACTTTAGCAGGTAATAGTGCGGCAGGCCCACCGTGGCAAGCTGCAGGACCCTCTGAGTCTCATCAAATGTGGCAATTTCCCATGTCTGCGAGATTTAATTACTCGGGAAATTTCGAACATCAAGGTGGACTAATGCAGGAGCAACAACCACCTTCACAGCATCTTGGATTTGGCGAGTCCAATTTGAGAATGTTGGCAGCTTATTCAAGGGTTGGTTTGAATATAAATCCTGGGCAGGCTCAGCAAGTTCATCATCCATTGGAGCCACAGCAGCAGCAGATTCAGGCTAATGACAGTGGAGAAGATGGCCCAAATACTTCTCAATGAGAGTATATATAGATAGGTAGGTAGATTTTAAAATCTGAATTTGGTTAGTGATCAATTACCCGAGTAATTATTTATTGAGTGAGCAAATTTTTAGGTTTTTTTTTTTTTTTATATGTCCAATTAGTGGATTGGAATTGATCATAGACTGCTACAATTAATGGGTTGATTTTGCAGATTTATATATATAATTGAGTTATGATTAGGGTTGGTTTCATTCCATTCTTATATTTGCGTGTTATTTTTACTAGTATTCGCGTCTCTAATTATCTCGTGTTGTGAAAATTGGACTTGCATGAACAAATAGACTGAAAAAATGGGGAATTGGTCTCCAAATTCGTTGGTTTATATAATGAAAATAGTATATTTAAAAAAGGGTAGGAGACATACTCGATTGAGCTAGTCAAGGGCTATGTTATAGTTAAAGCATTCTACAAAATTAAAGAAAAAAGTTGCAAAATAAAATTTGTCAATTGTTAATTTTAATATTGATCAATTAAAGAAGAAAACACTGTGTGTTATTTGTTGGCCATATTCATGCATATAGTGCTCATTTAGCACATCTTTGGTCCTCATTTCCTCGAACTTATTTCAACTACATATTTCATGGTACTCACTACTTTTATCAACTTTTTAATTACACATTTTATCAACTTATATATAAAAAAATATTAAAAATGTGATTTTTAACTAAATCATACAGGAGATTAATAATATGACTATAATATTCTTGATTTGTTGACATGCACAAATGGAACAAGGAACTTGATCTCTTATCTCCGATGGAAGGATAATCTCATAAACTCGTTGGTTTCGTGCAATGCCGTGGCAACAAGAAGCAGTTGTCGTAAGTCAAGCACGTAACGATCCTTGTCTGCAAGGCACAACGCTCAACGCTACGTTATTAAAGATAATATTAGGGGTAGCCACAATCTCCCTTGTCTACTAATACTATTGGGTAAATCCTTGAGATAGTCGAATCTTAATCGAATTGTCAAACTCTGATTGAGGCCATCTATCCATTTCAAAGAGTGGGAATAGGAAAGAAAAGGGCTAATATATCAAAATTTAGATCGAGAGGAAATCTTTTGAAAGGGAATGTCTGAGACTAATGTTTAAGCAAGATTTTAAATAATTATAATGTGGCGAAATGGTTATTAATTCATAGAATGATTTGAAATTTTAACTCTATGGAAATGAAATTCTACCTTGTATAGGGTGTCCACATTCATGTCACACTCCACGTTTTTTTAGTGTTATCACTAATGTAATGCTTCAACTTCTCTCTACGTGACTATGATTCTTGGCTACTTTATAACTTGCTTCTCGGGTTTAGTTGGTATTGTTTGGTGTCTCCGTGTTAAACTAAGCCTATATTCGTTCTTGGTCGAGCTCGACTAATGGTCTACTGATCATGGCTTTATCTCAAATGTAATATGGTTAAATAATAATTTTAATTATGTAAGTAAATAAAGAAAAAGAAAGGTAAAATGGTTAAGAAATAATAATTCCGATATTCCCATGTTCTCACATTGCTTTAGTTGTCATTATCTCACCACCATCACTTTAGTTCTCTCACTATTTTTTCCTTTTTATTTATTTTTCAGAATGTTCAATTAAAAACAAAGATATAACCATATTTTTAATTGAAATATATGTCATCACGTGTCAAACACTTTTTAACTGTATATTAAAGGTACCTATAAATAGGGACTCAATAGCTACAAAAATGAAAAGTTGAGGACTCAAATGTTGCGAAAATCCGGTCGTACACTCGGGCCAATTCTAAAATCTCCATCTTAGACCGTAGATATTTGTATTTTCTTTTTCTAGAAATATATAATCTTCATCTTAGATCGTAAAATACAATAGTTTCTAATAGTATGAGGTCAAGGCTTAGTTTAACTATTCAAGTGGTAATAACAAAGTCTTACCAAGTTATTGGTCTGAGTTCAAACCTCCTCCTAAGGGGTGAGTGAATTTAAAAAGAAAAAAGGAAATTTTTTATTGTTTTTTAATAATTTGTATCACATATTCATAATTTCAATCTTAAAGGACTTAAAAGATATTACACAAAATTAAGTTATTGTTTTTGTATTTTGTCATATTATTTGTCGTTAAAAGGTTAATCATGAATCACGAGTATATGATTTATAGTGATTATATCATACTTCATTATATAAAATTAAATAAATAAAAAAATGAATAAAAGGTTGGGTGTCTTTTGTAAATAATGATTCGATGGAATGTTTGTGTGATCATTTTCCTTCCCCTAAATTTCTCATCCATCAACATCGTCTTTGCTTTCTAATTGATTGCCTCAATTGGAATTGCTTTTCCACCGAGATAATTGTCTCGTATTTGGAGCGGAAAATTTGACTTTCAATTCACATGTTTATATTTCATCTCAAAGATTTCATCATACAAAAAAGGAAAAATCGATATTATTGATCTCCAAAACCATTAGGATTTTGCTGTTAATGGAGCTTCAACCACGTCCCCATTGTCCTGTATGTTTTCTGTACGATAAGACCAACTGTTAGAGCCAAGATCAGTAGTCATGAGAGAAAAATGATTGACGATCATTGGCACTGCAACAATCAAGTCAACTGTCAGTACGAGTTGTATGTGGATGAATTCGGTTTGCGAGAGAAAAAAAAAAGTAGGAATATGGTCGGAGCTATTATAATAATGAAAAATGTATCTTGTCCATATTTATAGGAGACATGACTCCTTGTTTAGTTGTGGTAGATTTCGTCCTTTGAATTTGATTCCTTGGGCTATCAATTTTCTTGTAGAGATTGATCTCAAAATATTCTCCTTGACTCCTGAAGATAACATACGGAATTCTATAGACTTAATAAGGTAATTACCTTGAAGACTTCCTTACGAATACAGGTGACTATGAAGTCTGCTTCGTCAAAAGCCTTCGATTGTCACTGGTTTGCATGAAGTGCTTTGCCGTACGAAGACTAAATAGATGACATTAGAGATGAGGATAGAGGCAAATGTGCCATGGTCTTCGCTTTAAGGAGATGACGAAAACGAATCTAGTCACATGCCTTAAAGTTGAGGGCTTATATGACGTTTTAATGTAATGCTGGCACTTACTTGAAGCTCCATGCCAGTTCAGGGATGTAACAAATATTGTAGATAGAACTTATAGTTTTAGGCTTTTTTGGATGGGTAAAATATCTTGGACGGTTTCCGTTTCTCTGCTGTTAAGAGTGAAGTAATCATACATATCAAATCATTCACTTTCCCCTTTTTCCTTTTTTCTTCCTTTGTTGACATTTAACAGAAATTGAAAGCACGTTAATGATTGTACCTTGCTTCATTATATTATTAATTAATATGCGATTCACAACAGATATGATGATCTTAATGAATTGTTATCTTAATGAATTGTTAAATATATGTAGAAGACGACTATAAAATTTTCATTTTTTCACGTATAAAAACTTACACTAAAATCGGAGTGTTAAGTTAGTTTGTTTTAAATCTGTACAGTCTATATTTTAATGACTCATGTTATTTTTATGCAAAATATCTTCTGGTCGAGTTCACATGTGGCAACTTATATTGATTAAATGTGTTGACCTCGTTCTTTTGTAAGGGTGACGTGGATAACAAATGTCAAGCTCACTTACGTACACGCATGCAAATATCAACATGTTTTGACAGGAGACTTAGACGACAAAGGATGATATTTACGGACATGAGAGATGCTTTATGAAGCGAGACAAAAATGTTTGAACATTGGCAATATGATGAAAAATGATTATATGTTAATAAACAATTATAAACAACTCAACCAAAGCAAAATATTCTAAAATAAGGCAAACAAGTATGAAATAACCAAGAGAGAAGATCAAGTGTGGCTTTAAGTGTAAAGTGTTGCAATAGATTCAAATGTTACAAGAGCTGCTATTTATAGAGTTTTAACCGAAGCGGTAATCGTTGGATAAGAACCAACTGGCCACATTTCTCAGGTTGAAGCCTCACATCAGTAGCCTACTATTCATTTAACACATTGACAACGAGTCAGCCACCCTACATTCTAAACTGACAAGCCTAACATTCATTATTACAAATGTTATATCAATCATTCTTAGTAATTGTCTATAGATCTTCTAAAAAACCAGTGAGGGCTTCGGCCAAAAGGAGCCTTGGAGTGGAGGTCTTCAGCATGAAGAGCTTCGGGATGAAGATCTTTGGTTCTTCTTTGACTTCTTTACTTTGATCAATTGGGGTTTGTTGACTGCTGGCTTGGACTCATATCTCCATGTGGACTATTACGTGACCTTCACTTGGAGTCTCGGTGGCAAGGCATAACGAAATGTTTTATCGATGTAACTCGAAATTATAATTATATAAAGAACACTTTAATCAAATCTTGATATTCAAATCTGGTCAATGATCCAATGTGACTAACTCAACATTGTACAAAACTACCACCTAATAACTTAACTATTGAACCTTGTTGTGACCTTACCTACTCGATGAAATCTAGGCTTAGATGGGCTAGGCATGAGCACCCACTGGTACTTTGAAAAGAACATATTCAAGAAACTCTATTTATAAATAACATCTTATATATGACAGAAAGAATCTTTAAATTTAAAAAGTAAATTTTTTTATAAGTTTTAATAGGCTTTCTATTTTGACTCTCTATTTTGCTTTTTTACTAAATACTTATTATTTTTCGCTCATGAAATTTAGATCGAGGAATTGTTGGGGTCTTGGAATTTCATGAACGCGGAGCCAACGAGTTATCCCCCGGCCTCTTTTATTCTTCAAGAGTAAGCTGGTAAAGAGAGTGAATTTCCAACTGCCGAATATACCCAGTTCCCTCTGGGTTGACATGCTGCTCGGGATTAGCTCGACCCATACAATCAACCAAAAAAGTTTCAAGAAAGGCTAATGCTGCTCAGTAGTTTCACAACTTTATTTCACCCGGTGACCCGGCCTTTGGGACTACTAGTGAAGGGGATTTAACCCAGGGGCGGACCCAGCACCCGGCGAGGGAGGGACGGCCGCCTATGCTGGATCCGTCGGAGTCTTGACACCAACGAGGGCCGTCGGGTCACGCTGCTTTGATATGACTGAGAGTGGAGTTGCATACTCAGGTTCCCAAAGGATTGTGAAGGCACAAATTAACAAGCTGCTTTGGTTCCATATTCGTTGGGTTACCAATAATTGGTTTGTAGCCCTACCAAGTGCTGCTGCATGTGTTATAGCGAGGCTTTGTGGTGGGAGCTAAATTGAAGAAGCAAGAGGAGACGGGAAGATCTGAAGAAGTAGACATCATGTGGGCCATTTTTTTTTTTTTTAAGTTTTAGCCCATTTGTTTTGGGATAAGAGAGTTGGGCCTTCTTTTAAAATTAGGCCCAATAAAATGAAATAAGATTCATCAATAAAATTCCCTCTTTTTTTAATATAAGTTATTAACCCGGTTCTAAAGTCCAAACCCTTCCCTTCACACTATTCACGCCTTCACTTCTCCTTCTCCCTACAATGCTGCCGGCGTTTTGCCAACGCCACTACCTGGCGGTTGTTGACTTGCTATGTTGTTGGCATCGCTGCTGATTGCTATCGCCTACCGGTAAGTGGCTTTTTCTCGAGCTCCGCTTTCCGTTTCTATTTCTGTTTCGGATCTTTTCTTATTTTTTTAATTTTTATTTTTTGTGAATACATTTATGAATTTGAAGAAAACAACAAGAATTAAGAAGATTAACATTTCAATTTTCAGTTTTTTACCCATTAGCATTTCCGGTAATTCTTCTTGTTCTCATGTAACGGTTGTAAGGGTTTGAGATTGTGAAGTTGGGGGGGAGTAGGATTGCTCGTAAGCTAGTCAGTGAAAGGTCATGGGCTTCGGCCATGCTCATACGTTTTAGTGCGTTTACATATATATATATAT
>CAIGRP010010720.1:0-19022 GCA_903798385.1 Fraxinus cuspidata | reverse complement strand
TATTTTGGAAGAATGTATTCTGGAATAGTGGATTGATGGAGAATTTGTGGTTGAAAAAGAATAAAAAGTTATTGATGTGATGTAAAATATTATTTTATTAAAGAATGTGTGGTTGTAAATGAGTAGAAAAATGAGAATGAAAAAAATAATGTGTATCAAACACGGGCTTAGCTTCTATCCTTGATCTTACAGTTATAATTAGAGGTACAATTGAAAAATCTCGACACGTTGGGCCAGCCAGTATTCTCGGGCTCTGTGTATAATTAAATTTAACCTTAGCAACAATGATGCACATAATAATTCAAATTATTCTTAGCAATAAAGTTAATCTCAAAACCTTAGCAATGATTGTTAATCATATTTGAGTAGAAAAGCTTACCTCGTAAGTAGTGAGGTATATAATTATGAGTTATGAAGTAAATTAAGCTGCACATATATCCAAAATTATATTCAAATACAAATTACTCGACAAGTTGTGCAACAAATTCAATCATCTTTCACCCTAAATCTTGGAAAATTGTTGTACGATTGTAATATTTTTGCTTATTCAAAAGTAATGGATATGTGTGGATGGTTTTATTCATTAAATTTTAAATATTAATATTAACATAATTCAACTTTTGAATCTTATTTTTGAATCAATGATTGGATAGAGTAGACATGGAAGGTATTGGATTTGGTGTATTGTTCGGATGTATGAAATATTGCGCGATAGTACTTTTTTGTGTAGTGGAGTCTCCGACTTTTACAATCCATTGTTCTTCTCCAATTTTAAAGTAAGTCTGTACTCTTCTTTAGCAATTGATATTCATGCCTCCAAGAGCCATACTTTTAAAAGTCATTTTGATCATTCAATTGGACAAACATTTGGCATATAGTTCAATAGGTAGGCAACAATTAGAATTCACATCAATGTAAAATATATATTTAAAACAAAAAAGATGGCCCATAAATACAAGTCTAGTCGTCTAAAAATTAACGCAACACGTATTAGTAGGTCAATTATTGGTAATCATTGAAATCAGTGAATTTCAATCCAATATTCGTTATTATTTTATTTTAATTTTTTAACTTCTTGGTGCATCATCTTCATTACAAGCTTATTATAGATAGGCCGTTGGGCTAATATCGACGTACTATGCTCGACGTTTATGTCAAGTAAGTATAAAAATACTGGTGGTAAATTTAGAAACTTTTACTCCATTCTATGTCAATAATTTGTTTTTACAACTAGTAATTCATCAATCCTACAATTCAGATTCATTTTGTTTAAATCACAATAAATGTTAAATCTTCAATCACCCTCATTGAATCAAATAAACCCACTATTTGCCTTGCACATGTCGTTGAGGTCCAATTATTCACATAGTCCAAACAGATTCATCTATCACTGCAGATGTAGCCACGCGTAAGGAATCAAATAGACAAAAGAAACGTACAATTCTAACCTTCCAACTCTATAAAATCCTTCAAAATCATGAACCTAAGGAGAAGAAAGTTTTGAACTTCCCAATTGATTTAAGTCTAGTTCAAGAGTCGAGTCTCTAGTATTTTGTTCTTTTTGGTTGCTTGCTTGCTTGCTTTCGATTTTCCTATTCGACACGATTCAATTCCTTCTGCCACGGTGAACAGAAAAAAATCCCACTAGGGAATGCACAGAAATGAAAAGAGCTTCGCTTTATAACTTCCAATTAGGAGGCGGGAGGGCCCAAAAACCACCCACTGGCGGCCGAAATTGCCACCGGAAACACGTTAACCTCCACCCTTAGATAAAAATTCTCCAACATTTTATCGACCAACCCAACCCAACCCAATCCAACACAACCCACAAAATTAACTACAGTTTTTAACACTACAAAAAGTTACAAAATCTTCAATTTTTCCTAGAATATGTCAATGGGATCCGAAGAAAAATGCAGCGCGCTAAATGGAAAATATGAGCTCGGCCGACTTTTAGGCCATGGTACGTTTGCAAAAGTGTACCATGCGCGCAACTTGCAGACCGGCAGGAGCATGGCCATGAAAGTGGTTGGCAAAGAAAAAGTGTTGCGAGTAGGCATGATGGAGCAAGTGAAGCGCGAAATCTCCGTCATGAAAATGATGAAGCACCCCAACATCGTAGAGCTCCACGAAGTCATGGCTAGCAAGACCAAGATATATTTCTCCATGGAGTTAGTCCGTGGTGGTGAATTGTTCGCGAAAATCGCCAAAGGCCGGCTACGCGAAGATGTCGCTAGGAACTACTTCCAGCAGTTGATATCGGCTATCGATTTCTGCCATAGCCGGGGCGTCTATCACCGGGATTTGAAGCCTGAAAATCTGTTGCTAGATGAAGAAGGGAATCTAAAAGTCACGGATTTCGGGCTAAGCACATTTTCGGACCATCTTAGGCAGGATGGTTTGCTGCACACGACTTGTGGCACACCGGCCTATGTCGCCCCTGAGGTGATTGGGAAAAAGGGATATGATGGTGCCAAGGCAGATATTTGGTCTTGTGGGGTGATTCTTTTTGTGTTATTGGCAGGTTATTTGCCATTTCAAGATGATAACATAGTTTCTATGTACAGGAAAATTTACAAGGGGGATTTCAAGTGCCCTCCTTGGTTTTCACCCGAGGCTAGAAAATTGATCGCCAAAATGTTGGATCCAAGGCCAAGTTCGAGGATAAGTATAGCAAAGATTATGGAGTCATCTTGGTTCAGAAAGTCAATACCAAAGAATTTAAGGACTAAAGAAGAGCAAGCCGAAGATGAAGTGAATGTTGGGAAGGGAAAGGAAACGGAGACTATGAATGCTTTCCATATAATTTCGTTATCTGAAGGCTTCAATTTGTCCGGTCTATTCGAAGAGAAGAAGGTGGAGAAAGAGGAGTTGCGATTCGCCACAACAAAGCCGGCCGGTAGTGTGATTTCAAAGCTCGAGGAAGTTGCGAAAACAGGGAATTTTAGCATAAAGAAGAGTGATTCCAGTGTTCGATTGCAGGGGCTGGAAAGGGGGAGAAAAGGAAAGCTTGGAATCGCCGCGGATATTTTCGCGGTGACCCCTTCATTTTTGGTTGTGGAGGTGAAGAAGTCGAGTGGCGATACATTGGAATACAATCAATTTTGCAGCAACGAGCTTAAACCCGCGCTTAAAGATATTGTTTGGACATCAACCACGGGGAGTTCAGTGCCCGCGTAAGTTCTGGATGTTAGATTTCATGTATAGATTGATCCATAATTGTTCTTATTATTAAACTTAATCTGAAGCCTGTGAATTGAATTACCATCATTTAGTTCAATCAGATTGAGATTTTATATATGTATTTTGTGCAATGTCTGTTGAATATTCAACTTTGTAAATTGGTGTATTGGACATGATTTAATTTTCTTGTTATGCCTATAATTTGAAGAGATGCAATGAATATGTGATGTTGTTGACGCATGTTCTTTGAGACACTATTGTCTGGTCACTACGAAACTACAAGTGTGATTGACGTGCCGTGTCGAGACCCGTATTGTGTTAACTTAACGTTGATGTTAAGAATTTATGTCAATTAAGTATAAAAAAAATAAACAATATGTAATGATTGTAATACTCCTCCAAACAATGTTGATCTTAAGATGAAATTTCAAGTCTTAGCTCATATTTGGTATTGATTAAATTCAGATTTTAATTTAAGTCAAAATCAAACAATCAATATTAATCACATATTTCATTTGTCCCACAACTTTTCAATCACACATTCCATTAATATTTATAAAAACTTACTAAAAATTCAATTTTAATCTCTACCGAACAAGAGCTTAATATATTGTTGATCAAATGAATATTCAAATTTCGAAATTGATGAATTCAAATGGACCACCTTCTTGCACGGCATGCTAAGGATAAAAATCTATATGGAGTATATACATAGAAATGATAATCAATGATGGCATATAACATTTCAGTTCAATCACTAAGTATTTTCAAGAGATTATTTAATTATAAAGAATATTTAATATATTATAAAGAACATAGTATGGACTAAAATTTTAATTTTAATCCGAATCAAAATTAACAATTAATTTCAATCAATTATTTAGGGGACTCACAACTTTTTAATAACACATTTTATCAATTTTTATCAAAATCTACTAATAATGTGATTTTAATCCCTATCAAACTGGGGCTTAAATTTAGAGAGTTAAATACTTTTGCTTTTAATTTCCCTTTTTAAGAAACATATATTGATTCGTCATCATATTTTATTTTACATATTTTTTATATGTCAATGATCAATAAATTTCAATATGGTTTGAACATTTTGAAAAGTAAAATAATGAAATCTATAACTTTATTTCAATGCAATTATGATAAAGTAGATAGAATTTTTGGAGGTTATTTTTAACAATAATCTCTATAAAATAGAGAACAACTTTCATTTAGAAATACTCTTGAAGATGCTCTAAAATTAGGTTAAAACATTTTGGGCAATAATCTAATGGGTTTGCGCTATTTTGATCAACTAAATTATTTTCTCTTACAAACTTAGACTCGACCTTTCATTTTCTTACGCGGTTAGCCACTATACTCCTCTTTATTTTCAAAAGTTAATGAAACTTGCATATTGAGGATGGAAATCTTACGTCGAATAATTTCCAGCGCTAAAAGTTGGAAGAGTCTCCCAGATGAGATTAATAGCTGCAGTTAAAATTGAATCCATTCTTCACAACCTACGACAAATATGTAGCCCCACAAAGTTAAACGTAGCCACTAATTAAGGATGTTCAACTCTACAATTCTTAAGGGCAACATGGCACAAAAAGATAAAGTAGAAAGAACAACTTTTGTTTGTTCCTGTACAGTAGGTCCAAAAGTTGTGGAGTAGATAGGGCTACTCTTTTGACCTTTCAATTATTGTCTTTCAAGATATTATTAACAATTCTGAATAACTCCTCTTCTTTCTTGAATGCCAGTTTTCCGTTTAACTTTTTTTGTTTTTTTTTTCTCCAAGTATTGGAAAGTGCTTCTCTTGTGCATAATAAAGTGATTCAAACTAAAATCGAAAAATTTAAATTTTGAACTCTTCCTGTGAACTATCATTTTGGAGGTTATCACGTCCATTTAGGAAGTTATCACTTCACTTTCGCATGACTAATTCTTGAATTGTTAGGTGGCTACTTCTAAAACTATGGATCCCGCCAACACGAAGGAGATACAATAGGCTAATCGTGAAAAAAAACATTTGAGTTTAAGTAGTTGCGAGTTGGACTCTTAAGGATGAATAATTAAATGAATGAAAAAGATTCTTTTTAGTCGAATATATAATTTCTTATTATAGTGTACGTGAAGCTGGCTTTAGCAACTTAAATAGAACCTTTTCCAATCTATTTTCCATTGTATTCCTTAAAATGATGAAAACAACACATATTAAAGCTTGAAAAAATTGCTCTTTTCCTTATTTAATTTGTGATGGCAAGGGGACCAAATGGCTAATGCATCCATGTGCTTGCATGTTAAAAGTTGACATCTCTAGTGGTCTTTGACGTAACCCAAAAATTTCTTTTCTTACGTATTTGGTTATCAGGTCAGATTTCATTATCTTTATTCATGCTCATGTCTTATAGGGATTAACACATTACAGAGTGATATAAGATGATATTATTAATTTGCTATGGTGTTCCTTGAAACAAAAAATTACTTGATCTGAAATTCATATAGAGTACCACGTAGGCCGTCTACCCAACACCTGGGCGCTCTACGTTAACGTGAAGTTGCATACTACTATGAGGTCGTCTACTCCAATATCCGGACGCTTTACATTGATATGAGGTCGCATACTACTATGAGGCCGTCTACCTCAACACCCGGACACTCTACACTGACATGAGGCCGCCAACCACTATGGGGCACTCTACTTTGACATGAGGTCGCCTACCACTATGAGGTTGTTGACCCCAAGAGACCAACACCACACTTAACAATGCAAATGTCAATAAGCATGATAAGAGCCGCTCAACGATAAACATGGACGCAACCAACCGTCTAGGAAGTGGGGGTCATCCCCTTAGGAAATGGGAAGACCTACGTGAGGCGCTCTACTTTGACATTAGGTCGCCTACCACTATGAGGTTGTCAAACCCATGAGACCAACACCACACTTAACAACGCAGATGTCAATAAGCATGACAAGAGCTGCTCAACAGTAAACATGGGCACAACCAACCGCCTAGGAAGTGGGGGTCATCCCCTTAGAACGTGGGTGAAGTGGGAAGACCTACGTGGGACACGTGGCACTACGTGGGTGAAGTGGGAAGACCTACGTGAGACACGTGGCACCTTTAACTGTTGACGGGTGCGTTGCATCAGACACCTATAAACACCCCCAAGGTGAGAACGGTATGATTCTATTGAAACCTTATTGATTGAACTTCAAATATGCTTTTTCCCAATTCCTAATCCGATAACTGATTCTCACCCCGGAGATACAACGGGGGAGAAATCCCCGACCTCATTTTGTAGGTAACACTCACTGATTTGGAGCAACCGGAGCACCCTTCTTGTCAAGGAATTCACGGGGCTTCATTTCGCTACAATTTCAAAGAGGAACTTAAAATAAGTTAGAAATTGAAGAGTAAATAGTGAAGGATTTCCCTTCAAAACATGACTTGTTTAATAAGGTACACTGCAATATTTATGAAAATGCATTAAAATCTTGTGTGGTATACCGTGCATTAAAATTAATGAAGGGATTATACTGATACCAAATGTGTATCTGTATTCTGAAGTTTAATCTTCAGAATCATGATCTTGTAGTTTGCATGGGCCATTTTGGTTAGGCAGTTGAGCATTTCTGGTTGAAAATATGACAGTTGAAAACTAAGACCCTACACCAGGTTGTTGCGGATAAAGAAAGACATCCCACCAAGCTGCTTTCCCGACCACAACCATTGTTTGGCAAGTCTAATATTAAGGTTTCTGTGTCATTTTTCTCAGGTCACACTGATATTATTGCTCCATTTGCCACCTTCCAGAGTAGGGTCCTTGTAGGTATCAGCAATAATTGAATTTTTGCTACAACCACTGGTCCTTCTGTGGTCACTACCATTGTTCCTTACCCATCTGCATTTAATTATGAAAACGAGATAAGAAAATACTTTAGAGATGAACTAATTTGAAAATACGTTGATTTTAGGATTACTGAAAATTTAGGAATTAAATATACGTTGATTTGTACATAATACTGAATACATAATATAATCGACAAATTCTTGGTTCAACTAGAGAATACAGAATTTGGATAGAAGAATTGAAGAAAATCCATCAATTACGTAAAGATTGGTCCTTATATACTTGCGATTTGTTTTTTCACTTTAATTATAAATTGTTGCATTTTAATTAATTAGGGTAATAATGTCCTAAGTAGTCTATGGTTTATGTCTTAATTAGACTAGTAATTCTTGTTTTCTTTTCCCTATGTAAACACTTAATATGTGTTCATTATTTTTTTGCTTGTTTCTTAATTAAATAAAATACTTGGAGCTTTTTGTCCAATTATTGATTGCTTTCCGGGTTAAAATCCTAATTATCCAAGGACCAATCTTGACCCTTCCAATAGTTAATATTCAGTTTCATCCCTCCTCCACAATGCACCTGCCAACGTAGGGAGTTATAGGGTTGGGGGAAGCTAGTGTTGAGAATTATAAACTCTAATTCTACATCACTGAGAGCAATCAATTTGAAGAAAGAAAAATTATATGCTCAAGAATACCCAAGATTTATAGATGTTAGCATTAATGTAAGATTACATCATCTCCTTCTGCTGCAGTAATTCAATGTGATGACAAATAATTTACAATATAAAATCGCACTCCTATCTTATTTAGCTGCTCTTTCTCTCTTTTTGATGATGATGATGACGACGACGATAATAATAATAATAATAATAATAATAATAATAATAATAATAATAATAAAGCCTAAGAACGGCTCCCCTATTTATAAGGTAAATTAGAATAAAATCAAATTTTACAAGAACTCTATTTCCTTAATAGAATTTTACAACAATAGTTCTTAATGAAATTTTGCTATGAGAGCTCCGTGAAGTGACAAAAATTAGCATTAGGCTCCATAACACAAAGGAGGTGAGTGATGTCTTAGATGTTGAAAGACTTGGGCTCTTAAGGATGAATGATTAATTTAACATCATCTTTGTATACCATTTTTGCTATGGAGTTTGAAATGAGTATTTTAGCGGCTTAAATCCATGATCAACCTATCCTCAGTGGTCAGGACCAATCTTGACCCCTCCAATAGTTAATATTCAGTTTCATCCCTCCTCCACAATGGACCTGCCAATGTAGGGAGTTATATGGTTGGGGGAAGCTAGTATTGAAAATTATAAACCCTAATTCTACTTCACTAAGAGCAATCAATTTGACGATAGAGAAAATAAATACTCAATAACACGCAAGATTTACAGATGTTCACCTTAATGTGAGATTATGTTGTCTCCCGTTGTTGTAGTAATTCAATGTGATAAAAAAAAAAGATTTACAAGATAAAATCGCATTATCATCTTTTCTAGCCCATCTTTTTCTCTTTTTGATTATAATAATAAAGACTAAGTACAACTCCTTATTTATAGGATAAATTAGGGTAAAATTGAATTTCACAAGAATTTCAATTCCTTAATAGAATTTTACAAGAACAATCCTTCATGAAATTTTGTTATGAGAGCTTCGCGAAGTGATAATAATTAGGATTGATAATAATTAAGCTCCATAACTTAAGAGCTAGGAGGTGAGTGATGAAGCTGTTGAAAGACTCGGACTCTTAAGGATGAATGATTAATTTAACATCATCTTTATAATTGAATTTACCATTTTTGCTATGGAGTTTGTGATGAGTATTTTAGCGGCTTAAATCCATGATCAACCTATCCTCAGGACCTGCTTCATCTTACCAGCATCTGTATTCGATCAGCTCAATACAATTGGTGGAACCGACACTTCTTTGGGAAAATGAGTTAAAATCTCCCATGTTACACAATCTTATTCTGTTCAATACTGTGTATCAAAATGCTTGATTATTTATTGACACACCATGCATACATGTTGTTAAGGTTAAGAAATGAGGTTTCATTTTAAAAGGTCAACCTTATTAAGATGAGTAACTCAATCCTTTATAAATTGGTTTATGTTTACATTGTTAGTTGACGTGGCATTCAATCATTTAATAACTTATAATAAAAGAGGCNTGTTAAGGTTAAGAAATGAGGTTTCATTTTAAAAGGTCAACCTTATTAAGATGAGTAACTCAATCCTTTATAAATTGGTTTATGTTTACATCTTTATTTGATGTGGAATTCTATCCCTTAACACGCCCTCACAAGATAGTGGCTCGTTTGAGCAGACTAATTTTGAAATTCGTGTACTAACTTTTTGAAGTCTTAACCAGATCGAATTGCTCGTTGGAGCTCAACGAGCTCTGATACCATGTTAAGAATTGTGGTTCCATCTTAAAAGGTCAACCTTATTAAGAGGAGTAACTCAATCCTTTATAAATTGGTTTATGTTTACATCTTTATTCGATGTGGGATTCTATCCCTTAACACATGTGAGGATTAATATTGAGAAATCATGATTTATTTCTAAGGGCGTTTTGTTTGGACAATTGAGCATTTCTGGTGAAAATATGACACTTGGAAATTAAGACTCTACATCAGATAGTTGTGGATAGACGACACCAAATCATGCCATTTTCCGACCGCAACCATTTATTTGGGAAACCTATCATTAAGGTTTCTATGTCATTTTTTCTGATATTATTGCTGCATTTGCCCTGTAGATCCCCGGATTTAATTATATCGTGTTGTTTTTTTTTTTGTCAAAGACGAGAACCACAAATAGTTGAAAACTATAAATTTTACAAAGATAATTAACATGGTATTTTTTAAAAATATACACTGATTAATCATTAATTTTGACATTTTTCATGAAGCCTGAAAACTTAGTCATCATCGTAAAGTTAGTTACGAGTTGTCTATAATAATCTTCGATATTTCCTGTGCATTGCTCATGAAAACAAAACCACAGCTTAGGTTGGACTTTCTATAAATGCTAACAAATTTTATTGTGCGTTCACACACCCGTCGTAGTTCTCATGAAGTTTTGTAGACCAAATAAGATAATTCCTACTACAGACTTTTCAAACTTTGTACTCAATTCCCTCAATTCAACCCTAGAGGAACCCTAGAATTTATGTGAATGTGTAGTTGTTTCTCTCCAGTGTTGCTTGCTTATTTTAGACCTAGATTAATACTGATATATATACAAGTATCCTTCAATTTCGCGCACGAAAAATACCCAAAAAGCCCCCAATTCGACTGCTAGAGACCAGCAGCGTAATCACATTTTGGGGCACTTCTCAAGGCCAACACTTTGTAGTGTCTTTTATGGCAGCCAGGGTAAATTATACGTGAACTTTGATGCGAAACTCCGGATTGTTATCTGTAAAGTGCTAGAACTTCAATTCGATAAATTTTTTAATGATGTATTGTATGTCACATATAAATTCATGAATTTTCAATGAAAAGTTCACTTCTTCCGTTGTTCAACATACTTCTTCACCCCTTTCGTCACCAATATGCTATCTAAACTCGAAGTTGTTCCTAAAACATGAAAACAATTGGATCCTACGTAACTGTAAAAAATATACTTATCAACATACTTTATGTTGTTTTCCTTTGACCTTAAAACCATCTCATTGTTCTATATGTATTCATTATCCAAAATTTTTGATTCGAAAAGGCAGTCTTAACAGACAATATGCATCGATAATAAATGGCTCCTTAGAAAGATGAATAAGGAAGCAATCTATAACAAATGACTCATAAGAAATAAGACTTGAGGAGGAAGTTAATGAACAAGGATAAAACTGAAGTTTATGTGTACAGTACACAACGTACACCATTGAATAAAGCGCATCAAATGTCGTCCAAGAAAATAAACCATTAGTCAACTAATTATTTAGCATGTTCGATTTCACAATTTTGCAAGGGCAATATGGCACCAAGAAATTAAATAGAAAGAAGAGCTTTTCTTTGTTTCAGTACAGTGGGTAGAAATGTGTTGGGGGTGGGGGGGATAAGAAAATTATGTAGAGTGATCTATGCTTTTGTTAAACAATTCAAAGAAAAACAAAGAAGAAAAGGGAGAAAGCTAGGGTTTCATTAATTCTTTATAATACAATTGAAATACAAAATATGATTTAATCTAGATACAAAGAGACTATATATAGGCTAAATAAAAGAAGTTGAAAAGACTATTCTACCCTTAATAAACAATAAAATAAAATAATCATATTTCTTAACAGCTTTTACCTTTCACTATACCTTTCCATTAATTATTGTCCTTTCACTATGCTCATTTGTATGCTTCTGCTATATAAAAAAAGACACAAATTAACAATAAATATGAATACCATATTTCTTTTCAAGTAGAACAAAAAGTGAAATTTCCCTCCTAAGATGGTGAAAACCATGTATGTTAAAAGAGAATCAAAATATTTCCTTCTTGACAAATATTTTAGTCTGTTCTATACATAAAAACAATCTTGTCATTTAGAATGTTATTAAGACAGTAATCCATCTCGTTACACCAATGACTTGTTTATCAAAGTTGATTATTCGATACTCGATATAATTAAGAAATTAAACATGCAAAAAGTTTATACGTCGTATTATAATCCTATCACGGGGCAATCCGGTTGTACAGTTGAGAATTCTGGATAAAATTACGACATGTAGAAAGACTCTAGCCGACTGTTGTGGATAAAGAAAGAAACTAAAACCAAACTGTTTTCCCGACCACATGACATTGTTTTGCCAAGTCTTTGTCATACATTAAGTTTTCTGTGTCATTTTCCTCAGTGGTCACACTGATATTACTGCATTTTGCCACTTGCCTTCTATGTAGGATTTCTGTAGATATCAGCACTACAACCACTCGTTCCCCGGTGGTTACACCCGCTCGATTTAATTATATCTGTCATTTTCAATGAAGTCTACATTAGAAATATAAAAAACTACAAATTTTATAATAAGTTGATTATAATTATATAAATGGACTCGAATTGCTGACATATGCTATTTAATAACCAACTGCCTCGGATGAATTTTTTTTTATTTTTTAAACATTACTCCAACTTATTGTGCTTTGTTCATAGTGTGTCTACTTGCGAGTGATTATAATTTTTTAACTTTTTTTTTAAGGAGAGGGAGATATCAATCCTTGAAAATTTGACCTCACTTGTAGAAACAAATGGACAAGGAATTAATAAATCATTACAAAGTTTGCATAATGGCTAACAAGAATTATATTACTATTCACATCAGCTCATATTTATACATCTAGACGTATAATATTTCTTTTTTTTAATGAGAAAAATTTTTAATTTGACAATCTCTTGTTGACACAGTGAAAAGCAAGAAATTCAAACGAAAACTTTAATTATACAATTTTTAGAATTTACCAAATTATGAAGAAATAAACTCAAGAAATTTTATTAATATAAGACGATAAAAAAAGAAAAGATGAATTAACCATTTTTTTTATAAAGGTTTACATGAAAACTCAGTTTAAACAAACTAAAATGACAAAGAATTCGAAATAAATTAAATGACAAAAATAGCACTAAAAACAGTCTTTGACTCCTAAACGAAGATTGGACGCTTGCACTATTACTTTTTTCCTTTTCGATTTAATTCTTCTTCAATCCATTTAGTCATTTGTTCTAGGTCACTTCTATTCAAAAAATCTAATCATAGTTATTATTGCGAAGGAATGTATAATTTTGTTTGTCTAAACTTGGATTAGATACTTAGAATTTGACGTTCAATTTAAAAATACTTTCGAAAAAAATTACTTACAAGTGAAATATAATTATTACTTGTATAATTAATAAAATACTATAATTAATATAAGAAGGAGTAATTTAAAATGTATCTTTATTTTTTGAGAAAGTACTGAACAGAGAGAAACTATCTTTTTTTAAGTTTCATTTTTGTAAGATACTCAAAAATCCAATTACAATTATATGTGGTGCAAGTTAATGCATAAAAAAAAAAACCTTATTCTCAACTGAACTGATATATCCTTCCAACATCTGTAGGTTTTGCTTTTGTCGATTATAGGCAGCAATGGGTATATAAGTCTGTCACAAATTATTTTATTTTTCAGTAGATTATGGATTTCAATTGATGATAGTAATAGGTTTTTTTTTTCCTTTAAATTTTGGACAACCTGAAGTCCATTGGTAAGTTTAATACTTTTTTATTAACTATCGATGAAAACATTCATAATTAATATATTCCCTTTTAATCTTTCTATATAAATTTTAAGATAATTTGTGACTCATTAGCAGCGTGGAAATAATACGGTCATTGATTTGATTTTTCTCGAGAAATAAAAAAATAGATGAAGCATAACTGATTTTCCATTGCTGTTGCTGCAATTTTAGGTAGTTCTTTTTCTACCTTCACAACTTTTTCCAAACTTGTTTCTATTTCTTTCAACTTCAAACACACTATTTTCCTTTCGTTTGGGTAAACTTCCATATATTTGTAAGCTTACATTCTTTTAATTTTTTACCCTATAAAGTACCGAGATTTGTGCTAATTACAAGTGATGATAAATGATGTTACTCTTACTAGGCTCTAAAATGTATTACGTATTGATTTACTTTTTACATTTTTTGTACAGGTTAATGAATATTCTAATGATAAATGAGTTATATGCTTGAATCAATGACTGATATTTGTTTGTGAAGAATTCAATAATGAATAAAGCTAATAAAGCAGAAAACAAAAATTTACGTGGTACTTCAATGTCATTGGAGCATACCTAAATTCAAGGGAGAAGAGAGGATAATAGGGATGGCAAAACAAACTAGACAAACTCAATACCCGCGAGGTCCCACCTCGAACGTGGCGGAGATAACCCGCTTAATCAAGTATTCGGGTAGCGGATGGGGTGGGTAATTTTGCCCCGAGGCGGGTTCGAGGCAGGAACGGGTAACGGGTGCCCCGCCCTGTTTATTTTTTTTAAAATTTTCTAAAATTCAATACTTTAAAAGGAAAATTTCATGAAATTTCATTAGTTCTAAGAGAAAATATCAGCTAAAATTATCTAAAAAATATGACAAATAATAAAAGCCTTAATTTATCAAATATATTTGAACAATTTAAATTTTAAAAATAAGTAAAGATCAGTCTAATGAATGGGAGCAATAAAATGAATAATCAAAAAATTTTAAAAAAAATTAAACGGGACAAGGGTCCTGCCCCATGCTAAATGGGTATGGGCGGGGAAGGTTGCTCCGATCCCGCCCCGCCCTCTTGTTATCGCTAGAGGAGATTGTATTCACTTGTATTAGGAGTTTGCAATGACAAACAATTTATAGACATATTACATCAATGATTTGCCTATTAAGGACGAGAAAATCAAATAAATGATATAAACAAATCAATAAAATATTTCAATTGTGGTCAACCCAATCACCCACAATGTATATTAAAATATAGTCTCAAATATCTCTCCAATGTCGGCAAAAATCCTCAAATATATCTCTTCTTCAACAACTTCATTTGGATGGCGAGTTGGCATATCTTTTAAGATTTTGACAGGACATACATTTTTTGTATCTAATATTATGTAAAAAAAATTAAAAAAATAACTAAATTATTAACACCTACAATATTAGAGGAGTAATTATGCATAGCCTCATTAGGATAGTAATCCCAATTTAAGTGACGCTAGATGATAAGTTACATAAAAAGTGAAATTAAATGGATCACTTATTATATAATGCCACATTGATGCCATCTAAATTGAGGTTACTATTTCAATAGAACTAAATAACATTACTCTTAGAGAAGATTACTTTTCTATCAAATAATTCCATCTAGACTATTGTGTGTTCGATACAACATTGATTTAAATACTACTCAATGCGATTTTCAAATTTTATCATTCACAATCTTCTTTTGTCGTTTAATTTAATTTAATCGAATCTATTCATTCTTTCCGTCGTTGATCATACTTTTAGTAAAATAAAACTAGAAATAGGCCCTAATACAAAATAATCAGTAATTCATATCACACAAATTAAAAAGAATAAAGAGACATCATTTTTGGGCTGTTTTTGAGCACATTTCACTCAAGCCAACTGGCCCAAGTCTACCTAAATACACTCTAGAATGAATTATTTTGGGAGCAGATCGGTTGGAAATAAAAACCACAAAAAACCCACTAAAATGTTTTCCTTTTGTCCACTTCCTTATTTTATACTTTCTCCAGAATAAAGTGTTCACTAAAAGAAATCACCACATAAATGACTGTCAAGGCTTAGCGGAAGCTTCATACAAGAAATGCACCACGCCTAAAATGGAGTCAAGTTATTCTTATTCTCTTGATTCTTTTCTGCTGATATTGCAATCGTCGTTGACTGAACGATCAAAGCCGATCGACATGACTAGGAGAGGACGTCCCACAAGACTCATCGCCATTAACCAATTTATTATTGGTGTTACTATTAATGGAATCCATAGGGTTCCTCGAACGACATGTGGCTGTTGAGATGGCAGTGGCTAGTGAAATGGGCATGAGGCAGAGACCTTTGCCTTGGAGGTATTGCATGGCAGAGCCCATGTCTTCTTCAAGTAGCTTCGTCACACGGTGATCCGCCGCTGTTATGTTGTTGTTGGTTAATGGGGTTGTTTGCTTTCCATTACCACTTCTCCCCTAAACACAATCAAAAAACCCTTACGTTATTAAGCACAAAAACTAAGCAAGACTAACTTTTATGGATTCTTGATTCACAAGAAGCTATCTACTATAATGCTGAACTGAAAAATGCAATACTTTCTGAATTAATTAAATGCATTAGCATTGAACGACAAAAGTTAAACATCAACCAAAAAATTAGGACGAGATGGATTCAACGAACTCCACCCACGAAAAGAGCCATTTTGGCCCTAGAAAGTGCACAATTTGACATCTTTAAGATTGTGGTAAGTGAGCTCTCAAGTGACACAAAATTTATTTATTTATTTTCATCAATTGGTATCAAGATTTTGGAATATGATAGGGAAAATAGTCGCAGGGTTCATTTTAAGTTGATTGTTCTACAACTATTTGATTTTTTATCAACTAATTATTACCTGAGAAGGCGTACTATGAACTAGGTGTGATTGGGGAATACCCGTAGCACCGCCCAATCTACTTGTGCTAAGAACCTGAAGACAAGAAATCAATGAAATTTTGATGAGAGTTAGAAAGGAATTGAAGAAGGTAATATTTAAAACTATAGCCAATATTTTCTAAGCTATTGAATATTATATTGTCCATTACAAACCTTAAATAAATATAAATTAAATAAAATTATTTGAGAGGGAACGATTACTTTGACTTGGAGCTGCAGGAATTTGACATAGTCGATGATCTCATCCAGCATTGAAGCCTTATCTGTCTGTCATTCCACAACCCCCACCAACACCATTAATTTTTAATTTCATAAAATAACATTATCCCATTCAATGGGTTTATAAAATATGTCCTACAAAAGAGTGCATAATAATTGTGAATGTATAAAGTTTGATTTTAAGTAAAAATTGTAACTTATACTATGTTCTCAAAGTTAATAAAAAGTTATTACAAGAATTGTTTTGTTGAGATTCTCAATAGATATTAGTTAAGTTTTTACGTAATGATGCAATGCATTTATATTTTTCATAAAACATTCTTAATACGATACCCACAAATCACCAAACACGTTCTACTTGTTTACTAGCTCTGTTAAATTGACACAATTCTTTTGATTTCAGAGGAAACATGACGTGGAAATACAGTTAAATTGGCAAACTGGATTTGAGAAATGAAAAGTTATTGAAATTAAATAACAAAAGCCCCTTTTTTGAGTTGAGACATGCTATTTTCTTGTAGCATTCTCTCTACTCAACTTTTGATTATTTGACACGACACTTTTTGTTAATAAATATGCCCTTATTTGAGCTCCATTTTGGTAAGAAAATGTGCTTTGGAATAATGATTTTTTGAAAAATGCGTGGTTAAAAAATGACAAATTTTCGATTTACACTACAATTATTTTATATGAGAATGTTTGATTAAAAATGAATTTTGAAACAATGGGAGCCAAACATAGACTAAGAAGATATCTACACATTATATTATAAGCAAAATAATTGAAATTATGTCTTCTCAATTTACTAACAAGATGTGATTTGTTGATAATTCAAAATTTTATTTCAAAAATAGTTAAAAAGACAATTAAATTAAATGGAACACTAGATCTCAACTCCTCTTTTTGACCTACTAATTTTCATTGTCCATACGAAATCATATAGTGCTTAATTTCAAACAAATGGTTAATTAATTGTATTTAAACTTTTATAGTGATGAATAAGTAAATAAATAAGGTAGGAAATTAAATAATTAGTGTAAATAATGATGATGGTAATTACCTTGTTAGCATTTGGTACAAGCTCCTGCAAACCCTTCATTCTCTCCGCAATTCTCTCCCTACGTAACTGTTGCCCACATTTGAGTTCATCCCAAAATAATGAAGCAATAAATAAATTCAAGAATCAGAAACAAATAAAAATTGGCCTAAAACAAACAAATAATCAATCAAAAAAAAAAAATAGTGTTTATGTACTATAATGTATGTACGTACTCTTTCTGCAATGCTATGAGGATCAGTAGCCTGTCCTCTCCTAGCCCTCACCCTCTGCCTCCGCTGTATCACCGCCCCTCCTCCACCTGATCCACTTGCCGTCGATGGTGGTGCAGCATCCGCTGCTGGGACTCCCGAATTTTGATCCTGAGGGTGGTGAAAATGCTGAGCTTGATCTGAAGTTTGACCAAGAAATCCTGTGAATCCATCATATAGAGCTTGCAGCACTGATGCATCATTTTCCTGTATTTACATCGCAATCATTAGTTACTAATATCCTTGATTAAGAGCAGTAATTCATTTTCATTTTTCACAGGAGAAATTGAAAAACTGACCAGGTTCGGTGGCCCTCTAGACAACATCAAGGCTTTAGCAGATTGATCATTGAAATGGTTAAGCAGATTCGATGGCAACGATGGGTCATCGGTTGTGCTCGGAGATGGAGAAGAGAGGTCCCAATGGAAGGAGGATGGAGCTGAAGATAGAATATGGTCGAGAAAGTCATCATGAGATGACGCTGGATCGAAGTGGGATGATGATGAATTTCCAAGACCATTTTGATGATGATGAATTTCCAATTCTGGGAGAGACATTTGAGGTTGTTGTAGTTGGTTCAAGAATGAATTGATGTTCATGGCCTGCGTATCTCTACTACATGGTAGCATTATAAGAAAAACCCTAAAAAAATTAGTGTCGTTTTCTCTTGTATTGTTTGGAGAATTTGGAATATTTATGGAAATGAGGTCTTTCCCAATGACAACAAATAGCGAAAGTATTGCTTAATGATACTCCAAAAATTTATAATTACGGCCAATATCCTAGCCTATGCAAAATAGATCAACTAGGTTCCCAACGTTCAATTTTGGTGAGAACTCTACATTTCAGTTTCGTAACAAGAGGGTCCCAAATAAATGGTTTACATCTGGGGCAATTATATTGCCGTCATAATTTTCTTTTGTACCATCACTTTAGATTGCAATAAAGATTAGTACACTTTATCCTCACGATAGTTTCCTAGCAAAATTTTTGAAATGACACACATACAAAAGATGACAAATGTGAAACTGCATTAGAATATCCGCGCCTTTATATAAAGCACATTAACAAAATATTTGGACATTAACCATGTTCACTTATCAAATATGCTAATTAAAGGAAGATTAGCATACAAATACTAAAGAAAATAGATGATAATATAAGTGTGACAATAAATAAATCTAACATTTAAGTTTTTAGTGACTCATAAAATATGTGGTTAAAATTAATTGTTGACTTTGATTTTGATAAAAATCTAAATTATAATT
>CAIGRP010010705.1:0-26505 GCA_903798385.1 Fraxinus cuspidata | reverse complement strand
GATGTTTCGGCTGAGGTTCTTGCTGCTCGACTAGAGAAAAGAGCCGCAGAGGGGAATCATTTCATGCCTGCTAAGCTCTTGCAATCTCAATTAGCTTTGCTTCAGATCGAGGAAGCCGAAGGGATAATGAAAGTGGATGCTTCACTGGACCCTCAAGCCATTGTTAGAACTATACAAGCTTCAATATGAATTTGTGAAGCCATTTATCTTAATGTATTAAGAGGGTGTTTGTTATTGCTTATAAGCAAAAATAAATTAATAAATAAGTATTGCACAATGCCTGATTTGGAAGACTTTATGTAACGTGATATTTATGGAAGAGTCCATTACCAAATTAATTCATGATATTCTTGTCAAAACCTCTTTAAAATAAATAGATGAGAGAGAGAGAGAGAGAGAGAGAGAGAGAGAGAGAGAGAGAGAGAGAGAGAGATGTTTCTTGAATTATTTTAACAGCTGCTGCTATGAAGCCATTGTCGGACACAGCAATTTCCACTATTGGTGACAAATTATTGGGCCCATAAGCTAACCTAATGGGCCTCGTGAGGAGGCCCGACAAGCAAACAAAGAAGATATCCCTCACGTGTGGGTGGGGTTTTGAGGGTTGGGATTTAAAGTCAACATTCCTCTACTGGGGTCTACACGTGCAAGCGTCCAATATCTTTTCAAGGTCGGACACGCGTGTGGTGACACTTAAAAATTGCCTACTTCGCCACCCAAAAACTACGGGCCTTAACTAACTAAAATGGAACAATTCCACGTGAGCTCTTTGGCCCATTTCCGGAAACTTTGGTTGATTTGTTTCTTTGCTTAGCTAAATTTGTCTCTTAATTAGAATGTTTGTAAAATTATGAATAATCATGATCCATACATCTCCATTACGGGGCCCGACATCACAAAATATAGTTCCTATAAATGATTTGATTGTTCGATGTTATGCTTATACAAGTAGCAAAATAGTTTGAAGTAAATATATCGAAAACATGCCAATTGTTTGGCTAATGTTCCACAATAAAGATGTAATCAACATTCAAGTATCTGCAAATGGATAAGGCTATAGAATTGGTATAATATGATCATCGAATTTTGAATACAAGAAATACTATTGGTTTAATCGAATGATATAGAAAGTTTAAAACTCTTAAACTCGTCAAGCACAAATAACAAATATCACTCGTTGACTAATTTATTACAGTAAAATCGTTTACAGAGTAACCCTAATTATTAGAGTACGGAGAAATGAAGGAGAGGAAGAGATGGAGAGACTAGAAGAGTATGTTCGAATTGACCTAATTTCATGCATTATATGCCCTCTGGAAGCCTGGATCTAACAGACACAAATGAGTCACCTGGCGACAATCCAGCGAAGACGTACTACATAATCAAAGTCGCATAATCCAGCAATAGCAACTTCTTAATAATTGCACAGTTGGTCGTCTATGTTTATTGTTGCATCACACTAAGCCCCTTCTTGTATCCTTGGTTTCTTGATTAGTCTTAAGTACCATTTAATCAAATTAAGCTAATAATTGAAAATTAAGGGGAAAAAGATACACAAGCGAAATTCATTATCAACTTTATAGTAAGACTTATCTAAATAGTTGGTCGAACATGGTCACATCAATCCTTTTACGAGGTTTCACACACTATCCACCAATTATTCATCTTTATGGATTATCATTAACTTTAGAGTAGAGTAAGCAGCTCATTGCTGTCACCCTCATTGTTGGGTGGATTGTCTGAAAAAGTAAAAACTAACTCTCTATCAAACAAAAAGTTTTTCCATTTTAATTTTCCAACTCCATTATTGTTGAGATGATATAACAGTAGGCCATTTAATATGGGAAATGTGAAAATTGGTTAATCTTCATATCATAATTATCTTGCAGTACTTGGAATATTGATATTCCACCTTTAATATATGTCCAACTTATTGGGGGCAATTTGCAGAAAAATTAGGCATATCAACAAACAAGCACCTCAATGATGTAATTCAGATGACCTTGATACTATCATCACTAATTATCTCAGTTATTTAATAAAATCAAAAGTGCTGGTAGGTGTGATAATGGGCCGAATCGAGCCGCCCCATGAGTCCAAACTATAGGCTCGACTTGGCTCATTAACAAGATGAGCTTGGGCTTCTAGTGTCTCGTCACCTAAAAGTTGCACTCTTAGCCCTAGCTCTCCACGAGTCAATTCAGGCGGGGCCACGAGCTTTGCGCTTTTTTTTAATCTTGAAGTTATTGAAAGATAAAAACAAAGAATTCTCAAAGAAATACGACAAAATATGTCATTTCTATGTAAAATTTAGTTTGTTATTCTTAGACTCGCTCAAGCTAACCTATCTCATCGAAACTTGTCAAAATTGACAACTTTACCATTGAGCATTACTATCGAGGTGACGACAAAGTTTACAAGCCCATTGATCGACTCCTGGAACTTTGTTACGCCTAGATCTCAATCTACGTCGAGATGATGGATCGTGTATTATTATGATCCCATTTGTCAGAACCATACAACTTCTCGAGCTTAATGAAATTACAGTACCTAAGTGTAACTTGACATTCAAAAAGAGACATGGTCACTTGTGCTACTATAGACTATATGGTAAGTGTCACCAACAACCATTATCTAAAGTCATTAAGCTGAGTTTGAATTTACAATAATTTAAGTATCAGAGTATATATGATCATTACTACCCCTTTTCTCTAGTTGCTAACAATTTCTCGTGTTTTCAACCGCATATTGGATAGTGTTTTCAATTTGAACTTCAAGAAAATTGAGGTGGACAAAGCTTATTATTACAAAAACCGAAGCCATTATGTTTCATAGGTAAGTTAAGAAATCAACTTGATATCACATCTTAAATGAAGTATTGTTGTGCAGTTGTCTGTCTGTGTGTGTTTTTGTTGAGCTTGACAGGAACAATTTCTGCATATATATCTTATCCGTCCTTCACAGCAAAATCGTTTATGGCCATACTTCAGTCAAAGATTCACCTCTGGCCTCTTTACGAAAGGAGTAACGATGATACTTGAATTCATGATTTTGTCTGTTTTCATGTCACGATAAATTGATTGATCTAAAAATTTAAATTGTTAGATAGACATATATATTATTTAAATGTTTTCAACAATGTAAGTAAAGTAAAGAAGATTGGAGTCGATTAGAACAAAAACCCTAAACACAAGAAAATGTAGTTTAGGCTACCCACCACTAGAAGTTTTGTGTAACCTAGCTAAGTTAGGCCCTTTTTTAGGTTCTAAAAAAGGATAAATGAAATTATCCATTAATTCGTCTTTAATTGATTAAAGTCCTCGCTCATTTTCTTATAAACTTATTTTCAATCATATTCTTTCACTAAAATAATTTTATGTATAATATAGAAGTTTTTCATACTAATTAACCATGCAATATTAAAAAATTACTTTTCATAAAATTTAGTTTCAATCGACCATGGACAAAATTTATAATTGGGCGACTTGTCTATCTACATACGGCCTCCCATTTTTTGAGAGGCAGCTTTTTGCTGATTAATCTACTTTTAAGTGAACGAATTCACACGAGATTAGTAAATATTGGCTATTTGCTGCTAAAGAACAGTACATATGCTCAAATAAAAGAGACATAAAGTACCGATCAAAAAAAAAAGAGACATAAAGTTAACTTTTGCTCTGCATATAAAATTGATAAGAGCAAGTTTGACTGTGCATAAAAGATGAGAGTACATTCTTTTTACCATTTTCAACCCATTTTCTGTTTTCGATTTTTCAAAACAGTAAAAATGCGTTATCTTTTCCATATTTGAAAACGCGTTTTTAAAAATAAGTTAAAATTTTATAAAGAAAACTCAAAACGACAAATTTGTTGTTTTGGGTGTTTTCAGTTATAATCAAATAAAAATTTTCAAAACATGTTTTGGATATTTTCAAAATAATTTTTATGCCAAAAAGAATACATTTTCAACAAGCTCTAAATGGACATTCAAAACACAAAACTCAATATAGAAAATACAAAACGACAAATTTGTCGTTTTGGATGTTTTCAGTTATAATCAAGTCAAAATTTTCAAAACGCGTTTTGGGTGTTTTCAAAACAATTTTTCAAAATGCCAAAAAGAATACATTTTCAACAATCTCAAAATTGACACTCAAAACATAAAATTGAAACACAAAAAAAACAGTCTCTACCTTTCTTAGAAAGTAAATTTTGTAGATCAAAAAAGTAATCTGGAAAAAGTAAGTTAAAAGTAAGTTCGACTTATTAAGCACTGCCAAACATGCTCGTAACTTACAGTTTTAGTACCTATTCCATGAGAGTTCAGTGAGCAGGATTTCTGGCTGGAAATAAGGCAGAAACTACCACAAGAATCAAAATGTATCAAGATTTGCAAACACACACTGATACACAGCTGGCACATTTGAAGTTTGACAATGAAGCAAAGAGCCTTCCATGAAATAGGAACTGTTTTTGTACATGGCTACTCATTGATCATTCAGATTCTACCGTAATAAATAAATAAATAGAGAGAGAGAGAGAGAGAGAGAGAACATTAAAATGATTAGTTAACCTAAAAACATTCATTGTTTTGGTGTTACCAAGGTGCACAAATGTCCTTAATCAGAATTAATCCATTGCTTATGGCCAGGAGTCCATTTGGGGCACTTTGGACTAAAATAGCAAGACACCACCCTGGAGTTCAGAAGTTCAACAATAGGCGCGAATTTCACACACCGGGGCGTTTTGTACTGGTTAATCGAGGCCCCTAGACTAATTGCATAGTCCATAAGCTTATCGAAGGTCCCGGATTCAACAATCTTGATTTCGAGAGCGCCAATTGATTTGTCGGAGACACGGCTTTGACGATAGACACTGTTGAGGGACTCTTCAATGGTGAGGCAACAGTCTTCGTAAACTGAAGGAGGGACCGCGGTGGAGCCATTCAGACTTAGCTCCCAGTAGAGCACGTAGTGCCCTGGAATTGTCGTGGTGTCAGCATAACTCGTGTACTCGATGAGATGTGCATCGAATGGGATTAGATGGCTCACTGCATTTTTCACTGCATTTTGTAGCTCAACTTCATCAGTTTTATCAGAATCAATGCTCAGAACCACATTTTTCCTGCAAATAAAGTTGAATTGAGGGGCGTTGTTCTTGAATCCAGCAACTCGAAGAACATCTCCAACTCTGTAACGATAAAGCCCTGCAATAAAAAAATTAAAATAATCAAACAGATTACTAATTTTTAAGATTGGGAAAAAAAAATTTGAGGAAGATTAATAAGTTTTACCAGCATAAGTGGTGACAACAAGTTCATAGTCCTGTCCAAGCTTAACATCAACCAAGTCAACCAATTCTTGCTGTTCCTTTTCATTGAGGGATTTGGGGATTGGAACAGAATTGGTTGTACCATTATTTTTGTGCATAGGCAAGAACTCGAAATAGGCCATGGTGGGAATGAGAGTATAAGACACTTCACTAGGTTTGCAAAGTGGGTTAAGATTGACACCAAAATAGCATTCAGAAGAGGCATACATAGTACACACCAGAGGGAGGCCATTGCTATAATAATCAAGAGTAGGGATGTATTGTGACATTGTCCCTGTCACAATAACATCAACATACTTAGTATTCGGCCACAACTTAGTAATAATCCCCTGCCAAGATTGTCTACTACATTCTTGTTCAATGAAATTCGCAAGTTCGGGGTCGGGTTTGAGGATTTTCATCACTGCCTGTCTTACTGATGGATCAGTGATTAGGGAATTGAGTGTCCCTGTTCTAATATCATTACAAAGAAGCGACCAATGGTTTTCCAAGAACCGGATTGCCCGAATGAAACCCGAGGCGAAAACAGCCCCAACTCGAAGGACTTCATTGTTTTGGCAAAGGCCACAAAGCATTTGAGAATACATACTCTGGTAAGAATCAGAGCACAAAATGGTTTCATTTGGGCTGGTGTAGTTTGTGTAGGGATCATAAGGTCTCTCCTTGAAATGGGAACTTTTATAATAACTGGTTAAAACAGGGCGTGCCACTAGCCCACCTGGGGTCTTGGACTCAGATTTTATGAACAAGAAATACATTCCTTTGCCTTTGTCTAAACCAGGAACAAACTGGCTCATCACAGGCATCAAAAGGCTGTAAAGCAATGATCTCCTTTCCAGTTCTTCATCAATAGTTGGCATCAGTTTCCTCTCCCCACCAGATGTCCCAGAACTGCATTAAAAAACGCACAAAGAAAATGAAAAAAAAAAACCCCTTCTTTAAAACAACTAAAATAACAGATTCAAGAATGTTAAAACACACCTTGTTAAAAACTCTGAAATGGGCTGTGAACAGAGAATGTGGGATTTATCACCATTAGCTATACGATTAATTTCCGGCTGAATATCCTCATAGGTTATAACAGGCATGATTTTCTTGAAAATTTCTCTATCAGTAATCCCATTGAGTCCATGTCTTTTTAAGTACTCAACATGGGCATTTCTTGAGAGTATTTCAGCAAGAACTCTCTTTTGAACATCATCAGCCTCTTTAGTCACATCTTCAATGAACTCAAGAGTCTTCTTGTTGTTCTCAGCCACACTGTAGTCAGTGGCCTTCTGTTGCTCCTTTGGTGCCTCAGGCATGGTTAAGAAAATATTATACAGCAAAAGACTGTGAGAGAGAGGGAGAAAATTGGCTATGACCTGGGGGAGAGAAAGAGAGAAGGGAGGTTTATATAGAGGAGGAGGATGAAGAGTGATGGGGTGGGGGTGGAGGGGAGGGGGTTGAGGGTGGGGTCTACCTTGTAGTGTTTAAAAGTACAACGAAACAAAAAAAAAAAAAAAACTGCAAATGGATGGGTTTGATTGTGAATATTTTGACATGGGAATTAATTTTGTGGCATTTTTGTTTGCCATTGATTCACATAGACATACAACTTTCGTGCTTCATATGATTTGCCTGTGACATTTCCAGCAATATATTGTACAATGTACTTCTTAAATATCACATTAACCTAATTTCTTTTAGTTTTTTGCCTCTACTTTTTGCTTACAATAAATGTGTATATGTACGTGTGGATGTACGTATGAATGTATAGGAGGTTTTAGGCATTTTTAATAGTTGAGTTCTATAGACGATCTCTAGTGATCTAGATCTACATGAACATACATTATATGCCTACTTATATTGCGGGTTTTTATTATGTTTCTTTAATGACAACTGTTTCATGGATTTCATTTATCGATGATAAAATTAAATTCTTTTTTACTTTAATGAATCTAAAATTGTAACCGGTGTTTTACCTCGAAATTCTCGTGACGCTTTAAGTCATGCGTTACAGGATGACCTATAAAGATGATTGCAAATTCAAATTATATTAGGGATGTGTTGAACATGTGATTACTATATATAAAAAAAATCCATAACCCTTGTACGTCTTCTTACATTGTGGATGTTCGCTCATACACTAACAACTTTTTTCACAATTTTCATTTCTCGATGACGCAAAAGCGACTTTTCAGTTCAACAATTCTAAAATTACAAGAGCATTCACCTCAAAACTCTCGTGACACTTTAAACCATGCGTTACATGATCACTAACAAAGACGATTGTTATTTAAAATCAAATTAAATTAGGTTGCGCTATGATCGTCATAAAATATTCTTGTAACGCTTGTACATGCCTCCCTATATTTCGAGTTTCTCTCTGTAAATTGACAACTTAACGCTTTCAAACTTGCAATGGTTGTTGCTCCAAATTCTCGTGATACTTTAAATCGTGCATTACATGACGACTAATACTTATGAAACTAACTATCTCGCATAATCCATACCTTTATGTATAATGTGGACAAGAGTTATTCCTTTAACCACCAATTTAATACTATTTTAATGTACATGTTTAAAAGGTTAAGTGGTTGCCAACTTCATATTTTGAACTCGATCTTGAATAAAATGAAAATCAATTGCCATCATTTTGAGATCTAGATAACGCATCAAAATAAGCAAATGTTGAAAGATCAAGTATCGCAGCTACTCAATTATAAAAGTGTTATGTGTCAAGTCTTTAATCAAATATGAATTTAGTATGCCCCTCGATGGATATATAGATAAAATTTAAATAAATAACTCTTTAAACTTTAATTTTTTAATACATAGATCATCATTTAAGTTGAAGTCAAAAATTAATTGTAACCACGTATTTTATAGGACTCACAATTTTTATAAACTTTTCAACCACATATTTTATCAATTTTTAAAATAATTCACTAAAGATATGATTTTTAGCTAAATCAAACATAAGCTTAATATATACTAAAATTGCGAGTGAGATAGTGAAAGGTTATTTTGTTTTTATATAATTATTACTTATAGTTTGAGGACTTTAAGAAACCGCTTATGACAAATATTTGTTTGAAATTTGGTAACATGATTATTTTTTGGTTTGAATTTTCCTATGAGGACTATATTTTACCTAAAAGAAAATTTGCACAAGTAAAGCCGTATGAGGTTAGAATCTAAGAAATATTAGTTAACCTAAGCTTGACAATACTAGATCATAAAATGGACTACTAACTAAAATTTTGCACCAAAATCCTTGGGATTTATCTTTAGTTTGACACGTAGAAGTGTATGTGTCTATTATTTTTGTGCAAATCATTTTTGTTCCTAAAAAGAAATAGTTTGAGAAAGTTTAACTGATTGAAATAAATTTTTAGACTCTCGAATTTATTAACATCCGTAAACCATTCATTCACTACGAGGTTGTAATATTGATATATTTTACTAGTGCTAATTAACTCCATAGCTTGTTTCAACGTGCCCTTTTTTTATTATTAAATTTGATGAAGAAAAAATACAAAAATAAATAAATAAATAAGATAGGTGTTATCCATAACACTACACCAATTATTGATGCAAAACATAAATGTCAACCATATCTTATAATAATCCATACAAGAATGAGAAAATTATAGAATTTTTTTCTCTAATTGGAAAAAAAATGTCTCAATTATACCTACCGTGCGTATATACAAATTTAATTTTACGTGCAAGCTATTATTTATTACTAATTATAATAGGTTAGGTTAGGCTAGGCTAGGTATGAAGTGTATGTACAAAATTTCTTAACCAAAATAATATATAAAATTCCCAATAATAAACAGTAAATACAAATCATAACGCAATGTAATTTTTAATTTCAATAAATCATTTTCGTCATTATACTTAATACAAGACTATATATTTGATCAAAACGTGCTAAGCTTGTTAATTAGGAGTATTTTTATAATTGATTTAAATAATAAATAGATAAACTGCGTAGTGAAAAATTTATAGTAATCGTGAATTTCATGTAATGTGTAAATAAAAGTTATTTGACATTTATAAACAGTTTATATACATTAGCTAACAAGCCAATGTGCGATCTTGCAAAAAGATAGGGTTCATTGTAATGAATCCAGGTACTAAAGGATTGGAATTTGACAATACAACAAAGTTATCTTTTACAATAATACAAGAAACATTTTGATTAGTCAGGTCCTATAATAATAATAATAATATTATTATTATTAATATTATTATTAATATTAATATTATTATTATTTTGTTTTTATTTAGCTAAAAATTAGATTTAATAGATTTGATGGAATGTGTGATCGAAAAATTGATAAAAATTATGGATCTTATAAAATGTATCCAACAGGTACCAAAATTCAACTTAAATATCTAATAAGGTAGAGGTTTTGAGTTCGAATTATGGAGGATGCGAAAGAAATTCGTAAAAAATAAGATGTCTTATGATTTTCCAAAATGAACTGTACATATGATATAATAGCTTGAACACATAAAGTTGGATTTTTACAAAAAAAAAAAAACGTGTTTTTTTTGTAATAACTCAAGCCTATAAAGCACAGATTTTGGGTTCAAATTTCAGGAATACAATAAAAAAAATAGTTAGGAATAAATAAATCTACGCTCTTTTAAAACGATCCGTATATATGATACAACGATTTGGGCACAAAAACTTGAATTTCTACAAAAAAAAAAAAAATACGTATTTTTTTGTAACAACTCAAACATTTGTAACAAAGTCATTATACCATGCGTACTGTCCGTTTTGTAAGAACCTAAATTTATTTTATCCCTAACGATTTTTTGTTGTGTTCTTGGAATTTGAACCAAAGATCTATGTTTTGTGAAAGATTTAAGTTGAATTTCGATATTAATCAAATTAAAATTAATTATTAATTTTAACTTAGATTTTTACTAAATTTTTTTTAACTAAACATATAGGCTATATGCAGGTATTAAAAGGCGGGTGCATCAATGCAGGTAGGCTGATAACCCAAGTGGGGTGCTTAGTGCTTTGTGTATGGAGGATTTTTGGGAGGCTTTATATGCATGAAGAATGTGTCCCTGTACTATACATGTGGGGATGTGGGAGACACACACAGTAATGCAAATCTTTGACCGCTGACTTTTTATCTCGTATATATATATATATATAAATATTTTAACATCTCGAGGAAATGTTTATGAAATTCTTTAGTAAATGTTCCAACGAAATGCTTCCTTTGTCCCCCCACACTCCAGCTTGCTAATGTTGTTTTCTTAATTAAAGAAGTTTTGGCATGTAGGATTTGCCTCTTCATTATCAATCTTGGGATAAAGAAAAGAACGAATTCGTTGTTGACCTAGTATAACAAAGCATTCTTTGAAGCGAAAAATGTTTATTTTTTAGGTCAAAAATCTTAACAATAACACTTGTTAGATTCTTGTGTTGAAGTACGAAAAACTCCATTGTGAATGAGTTTTACAAATGCTCCCGAAAATCGGAAGATCATTTCAAGAAGTTCAAACATATTCGAGGGCTAACTTCCAATTAAACTCAAACTCAAAAGCCCACATGTTGGGAAAAGCAACTGAAACTGGGGTTTCCTACCAAAATGTTAACCCAACAAAATTTGAGTTATCCTAGGTTCAGACCGAATTGTACGAAGTACGAGAATTGTTTGATCCGTGATTATGTATGGGATGTCCGAGCATTGCTTGAGACCTCCCTCAACACGAGATGCACATGTAACAGTAACAATAGAATCAAAATAAGTTAGAGGGTGTTTTAATAAAAGAACGTTAATCGTTCAACGTTGAAATAAGAAATAAGATACACTGTAAGATTATTATCAAGATTTATATTACGTGACACTTCTTTTGATATCTATTACAACTTACAAATTTTGTTACTTAATTGAAGTCTAGATTGAAGTTAAGGCCAATTGAGAATTGACGTCAATATATTTAAACGTTGAAAGTGTATTTCATTAATAATAATCACATTGATTGGAACACAACATTTTGTTAATCGATTACATGTGACTATTCGAACTTTTCCAGCTCAAAACCAAACTTCAAGACTGTGAACATGGTCAAATTATGTTGTTTTTGTTTCTTACGAATTATTATTTTTTTTTTTTCTCGATTGCTGCTCTTTCCATGTCATTTAAGGTTCTTAATGTCCGTGTGAACATAGTCAAATTTGATTGGATTATATAATTCTAGAGTGCTGAAATCAATGTGGTCTATTAATAATAATTCTGTATAATTTAATCTTACTCGAGCTCCAACCCTTAATCTTGTTTGAATGGTTCTATGCAACATAAATTAATTAAAAGCAATTTCTTTTCACCAGTCTAATTATGCGTGTATTCTGCACGCACATATTTGTTTGTTTGGAAGAGATTATTCTACGTAAAAATAATTTTTTGAAGAATGCGTGATTCAAAAGTTGTGAAAAAATTGTGAATCTCCATGTAAAATTATTTTATTGAGAGAATGTGCTGGTTGAGATGATCGGCAAGCCAACGAGCATTGAGAAAAGCTATTACGAACAACCGGGATCCAATGAGAATTTGCGAGTAACTTCTACTTTTTGACATCAAAAAAGAAGGGTATAATAAGAAGTCAACATGTTTTCAATTAAGTTGTGCTAAACATATGCTTAATAGAAACATGTTTCATTACCAAATAATAAAAGGTGAAGATAAATAATTAAACATTTATTATATAAAACATTCTTAGATGATATAATTCATTAATGTTGGGGAAATTTCACCATTATTGCCTAACTTTCTTCAGCCTTTACAAAGAAGTAAGCAATTAGTATTCAACGACGAACCTCTAAAATCTTAGTTAAATTGTCATCCGACTCTCATAAAAATATTTCATGCTTAAAATTTATTTGGAAAGTAATAAAAGAGTTATGTTACGATTTAATACAGATTTTCACGAGTTTAATAATCGAGATTTGATTTTATGACTATAATCAATTTTTTTTTTCAAAGGTCATAGATCAACTTACTTCTAAAATAATAAGTAAAATATTAATAATGCAATTTTCCCTTAATGTCGTTCCACGTAAAGACTCATAACTTAAATATATTTTATTAACGCAAATTGACTGGCTGATCAACCCACTTTTAACACGGATTAATTTAATTAAGAGACCAAATTATGTGGTCCCTAATTTTGTGTTACCATTGCAGTATAACAAGGAAGATATATAATTCAAGTTTAATAATTGCATTAAATTAAATACTAATTTTCATGTATAGCCGAATCGTTAAGGCAGGATCCTGCCTAAAATGTGACATTCTGGTCATGCCTATGATTTGAAACTACCTAGATTAGACTTGTACTTGATTGGCTATTTAACCCTTCTAATTAGTGCAATTTGTGTGGTCCCTTTTCACTCTAATTCAAGAAATTGGTAAAAACCTTTCTGACTCGTCCGAATCAAGGTTTATGATAAAGTCAACGAAGTTTCTATGACGTTATACCTTTGTGTAGCCTCGTATGTTAAGGAAAGAGTAATGAACTGCAAGTAGCATACGGAAAGCCGGATTAGAACTTAGCCTCTGTTTGGGAGCCATTTTGGCCAAATGTAAAATACATTTTTTGACCGTTTCAACACGTAGGTGGGACCCAGACAAGTATAATTACTTACTGTAGATGCTGCACATGCAACAAATTACCGAAACTGCCATTTCTTAAAGAAGAATGCTTTTTTTTTTTTGTGTAGGAGTATATTGGTAATTTGATTGTAATTCAATCTTAATATACGTCTCATTCTCTGACAAGTCCAGTATAACGGCTAGAATTTTTCTAAAAACATTGATAAAAATGGCTCCCAAACATAGGCTTACAATTGAAACTTCTTTTACAAGCCTAAAATGTGAGGCCGGTCGATGGAAATTCATAGTATGCTCCCCCATCGGATTGGCAAAGGCAGCTAGCATATTAACTATTCAAGCCAAACCCGAATCTCGAAGACATAAATATAAATGAAAGCGTATTAACTCAAAGCCTAATACGCTTTCATTCAAAGTAGACAAAAATTAATTTAACATGTTTATTTATTTATTTTTAATTTGCATTATAATTTCCGTAGCACATGGTGGTACGTATTATATGCCTTTGGTCCGCGCAAAGGTATGTTAGATTTGTTGGTGGACTTGGTTCGGGTAGATGAGGTCGAAAATTCATGATTCCGTCTAACCTTGAATTGAGTTTATCTCTTGGAGATAAATGTCCCCTTATCTAATTCGATAAAGAACGGACCAATAAAGAGATTTTATGAAATGTAAAATTCAAAATATTCGAGGATGAAAGTGAGGGAACGTTTAGAATTCTTGAAGCACATCCAATTTGAAAAATTTAGTAGGTTACTTTGATATCGATTTGACTCAAGAAATTTAATTGATCTCGATTTGAAGGGATAACTTTATAAGTTTTTTTGACAATTGTACTTAGACCTTTATAGTGCAAAAATAACGAACACAATAAAGTAAAAAACATGCATGATTAATTACATGACTTAACTTAGTTTCTCAGAGGTTCTTTCTTTTATTGTCTCAACTTTTATACAACAATTTACAGTTCCATAGATAGAGCATTATCATATATAGGATTATGTGCTGAAATGGCTGTCAACATATAGATATATATTGTCTCCATAAGTTGGTACTTTGTTTTGTACTCTTTTCAAGTTCTTGCATTTGCATGCATTCTTCATTATGACCATGAATTTTTCAAAAAAATTATTTTTGTAATAAACCACTCAAGGTGGTTCATAAATTAATAATGAATAAACATAGTATGAACTTATAAAGGAGAAAATTTCATCACGTTCTAAATTGGGGAAAACAATGTTAAACCTTAAAATTTACACTTCGTGTGACCTAGCTATATATATTGGTTCATTTATTTGAGGAAGATTGAAAGGATTATGAAACTTAAAGTACTGGAAGTCCATATATTTTTCATGTTCAAAAGTATCTTTGATTCATTTTCTTGCTCTTGAAAAATGGTTTATCATGAATTTTCACATGTATCCAACCTTATATTGTTCATGTTGTTATCAAATAAGCGTTGGACCGGATTTTTGTCCACTTGCTCCAACAATGCAATAAAACCACCATCAAGATTTAAATTGCGAGCTGGTTGTGAGAAGCTATTTGTTCTTGCTGTGAATCTCATTGACTTGGTTGATTGAGCTGACCCTTGATTGACACTCGGACTTTTCAATCATACACATATAACACTTTTAACTAAGTCTTTCACAATATATTTAAATTGCGAGCTAATCTTGAATATATGGCTCTTGAAATGATTCCATACTCCCTACTTTATTTGGTCCTCATCCCAATTTTGCCAAGAATCCCATAATTTTAAAAGATTTATCAAAGCTGCTATCGTTCTCATTATATACGAGTATGTCACGTAGTTTCTGTACAATATGATGAGGCTCTACATAAAGGAAAACTTGGATTTCCATATGCTTCTTGTATCTATAATCACTATTTATTGTCATCTTTCTTTTTTTTCATGACAGTGATTTTATCCTTATGAGGAATGGGTGTTTCATCTTCACGTTTTGTGCCATCTTTTTTCTTGCCGACTGGTTTCTGATTATGGGGATTCTGCACTGCACTCTATCCTCTTACTGTTCATGCAGACTTGTCGGTCAACTGCTCCAAATATTAGGGACACTGTTTATTCCATATCAGTCCTTGACTCTTTTCTGCCAATTATTACTGTCAAATCCATGGAGGTTAAATTATTCTAGCTTTCTTTTTTCATTTTTGTATTAACTATGTGAAAGCACAAAAAATCTAAGCTACTAGTCAAAAGTTGCCCCATTAAGGTTTTATTAACAATTCTTGTTGCTAGATTCTCTATTCTATTGATAAAAAAAATATATATGTTAGGCATGATGGTACGTAGTAGAGTACTCGATGATTATCCATGTAAAGAAAATCCTATGGAAATCTTGAATTATACATTCGACTTGTATACATGACTGATTTTTAAGCATTTGGCCAACAACATTGTTGCCTCAACTTGCCTGCTAGCTTTTTAACAAGATAATTACCACTTGAAAATCCTATAGAAATTGCTTAAAATGTAATCATGCCTATCAACAG
This sequence comes from Fraxinus cuspidata, assembly GCA_903798385.1. Classification (NCBI taxonomy): domain Eukaryota; kingdom Viridiplantae; phylum Streptophyta; class Magnoliopsida; order Lamiales; family Oleaceae; genus Fraxinus; species Fraxinus cuspidata. The sequence goes on along the minus strand of CAIGRP010010705.1, from coordinate 11,029 downwards.
AAAAACCAATAGACTTTGAACAACAACTTCCAGCATAGATGGCTAAATGGCCTACACCACACAGAAATCTTTGTAAACAAAAACTTCCTAAATAGGAAAGAAATGAATACAAATATAGAAGTAATGATTTGTGGGCTTTCCAAAAATTCATCATAATATATAAATTTCATATTGATAGAGGCATTTGGGAAGGAAAAAAGCAGGACTAACCAAATGGCAATCTTGGTTGGTGCCACCAATTTCACTTTGATACTAGCAATAAAATGAGTTTGTCCCTCACTTTAATTACAAGGATTAGAAGTTCTTATCTAGTGATAACATTAAGTAATAGGTCCAAAATTTCATTATTGTCTATCAATGTAGGATAGAAGAGGATAAACTCATAATTATATAGGGTTAAAAAACATGAAAAGATAGATCAAAAGAAAGAATAAATTATTATGCTTTCTTATCTTCACTTTTAATTTTTGTGTGGTTTTGGAAGGACTAAAAGTGTTGTTCCTTTATTTCATGTTTAATTAGATTCCCTTGCATGATATTTTGTTGTTTACTGTCATAAATTAAACAAAAATGGAAGAATTGAGTTAGACCTAAGCTAGCTAGGGGTTTGATTTTCATGGAGATAAAGAAACTTTTGGGCTATCGTTTCATGTAGCCGGTTTGGCAAACCGGTGGGGTCATTTGAGGAGGAACACCCGCTTGACCACCAAATATTAAACCCTAAAAAAAGTATATCTTTTTGCCACGAGGAATGAAGGAGGATGTGCATATTTTATTAAGTCACAATCTTTTCGGACTAGAGAAAAATACGGTTGTGGTCCTCAACGTTTAACAACTTTTGTACATGAGTCTCCAAACTTTTATTTTTTCCCCTTTGACTGCCGGATCCCTACTTCAATGTGTAGTAAAATCGTCATTTATATTGAAATTTAAGGTTACATATTAAAATGTCAATTGTGTAAAGAAAAGTAATATGAATACTTATATGATGTTTATTTGTTTTATGTCTTTAATCGGTGTGGGATATTACCCTTGAACCATTTGCATTAGAAACAATGTACAACTGCAATCACATTTCTGTAACGATTTGATCCTAATTGAACAAATTATGATGTCACTAGATTCAGGTCTCTCTCCCATAACTAATTGTGGAATCTTGTGAAACAAAAATGAATTTGATTGTGTATGTGCTAGTTAGCTATTTTTTACTTCATGAATCATCAATTGGTTGAAACACCATAGCAGAGACGGATGTAGGGGGGCCTGGACTGGGCGGGGCTGTAGCCAGGTCCAATCCCCAGACCACTTCATTTTTTTGGTGTAAAAAAATTATTTTTATGTAGAAAAAATAAAAATTCAAGTGTAATTTTTTTTTTTACATATTAGACCGACTAGTAGTCTAGTCCTGGCTTCGTTCCTGCATTAGAGTACAATGGCTAGTTCTTGTGGGAACGAGAATGAATACTAACACGATTTCAATTGCTTTTTATCCTACCAAGGGATCTACATTGAGTTCAACCCCTGATGTAGATGAAGCTTGTCACAAGACATCCCAAGGCAGATCGAAGACCTTAGAACCACAGATGTCCTCTATTTTGTCTTTTTAATTTTATATATTTTGCCGATGTTTGGCCCCAATTGTTAAAAATTATTTTTCAACCATATGTTTCATTAAATTTTATCAAAATTTACTAAAAAAATTGATTTTTAACCAAATGAAACATGGGCTTCGTCGGTGGATTTTTTCTTGTCTTATTTTCCATACGGTTTTTAATTATTATTTTTGCTTATTTCATTGCTATCACAAAATTCTCTTTGTACTAAAATTAATATCCATTTTGATAGAAAACCATCCACATTAAAGGATCGCCTTTGCTATGAAAAATGAAAGGCGAGGGCTAAAAAAATATATTCAAAAAGTTCAAAGACTTGGCCACTTAGTAGAAAGAGTTGGGCGTGACTGAACCATGTAATGTGGGGAACACATTCATGCAGAATTTGAAGAAATTAAAGAATAAATGTATAGACATATAGGTTACATGAATCTGTTTGTTCCTTTATGTTGCCTCAAAGATGGTCATATTTCCCATTATGAACAGTTGTAAAAGCATTGGTGGACATTCTAAATTGGATATTCTAGGCTTGTCTGTGTAGTGCTTTGAACTATCCACATATAATTTTCACATATGTTTTAAATCATGTAAATACGAATTGTCAGTAAATTATAGGCCAGAATGTCGATAACAGTACAAGAAAAATAGCATTTTGCGACATTTGAATAACAATGTTCATTGATGGCATGTAGCTGAAAAGGGTTTATCGCAAGAGTCATTAAACTTATGTTACGATTAGTTAACTCAGTTGAGATTTGACAACAATATTTAAAATGCATGTTGCTAATGTATCATGTCTAGAGATATGAATCGAGTCACTTTAGATGGACAAGAACCAATTTTTAAAGTGGTCTACACTACGAGACCCTTTTTCATATGCACATAATGCTCTGTTCAAAATTATTTGAGCTCGGCACATTACCAGTCTATCGACTTTACAATTTCTTTGTAGGGTTTTTATATTTTGTTAAGCCCTGTTTGTGGTAATTAAAATCAGATTTTAAATAAATTTTGATAAAAATAGATGAAAAGTATCGTTGAAAAATTGTGGTCCCACGAAAGGTATGATTCATGCCATGTTAACCTCTACAGCTGAAACAGTGGAGCCGGTCAGCCCACAACATGACTGCAAGAAATGAAATTAGAAACTTACGATATTTAAAAGATCAATAAAAAGGAAAGAGAATTCAGCAGAGGCTGGCAAGTTGAAAGAATTTATGTATGGATCAAGTAAGCAGTTTAATGGGCTTTTCGCAGAAGATCCATTTTAAAACGGGTGGTGTCTTCATTTGCCATGTATAAACCCAATTTCTTGGGCCTGGAGGGAAATTTGATTGATAAATAACTATGAAACAGAACCCTGAAATATACGGGGTCTTTCTAATTTTCTGAAAAATACGTATCAAAAGAGCAAAAACGGGGAATTAGTAGCAATGAAACCGGTGCAATAATGACTACAAAATAAATAACAGAAGCCACTATTTACATTTACCATTCTTACATACCTATCTCACTCTAAGTACTGATTTGACTCTCTTTAATTTATTTTATAATTCGTTACGTGACCATTTTCAATCATATATTCACATAATAAAATATTATATACGTATTATATACCTAAAACTTTTTCTTACTTTTTCCACACTTTTTTCTTTTCTAAAAATCACTATTCAAAACTTTTTTCTTCTACCAAAATGGTTGTCAAATAGGCTATAAGACTATCCGTTTTAAAATTTAAAATTTTTTAAAAAATGTTATATTCATTTGTGTTAAATTCCATTATTATTCTTATTAAATTCATTCATTTAAACTCAATATATGCACACTACTTTTATATATCTATTACACTCTAAATTTTTCCCTATTACATATTTTGAAATTTTAAAAAAGTATTATATTCGTCACCATTACATTCCAACACTACTCTTATTAAATTTATTCATTTAAATATTATACATCCACATAGTTTAACTAAAAAATTATTTATAAAAAATGAAAAAACTATATATTACGTTTGTTATATAATAAATTGATCAGAATTAATAATAAGGGTCTATTTGATAGGCAAAAGTGGAAAGGAGTTCCAATTTTATGTTAGTTGGAAATTAAAAACCCATCAAATTTAAAGAAATTCGATTTTTAGGAGAACAAAGAAAAATAGCTTTGTACCTTAGAATTCGGTGGCAATCAAACTACCAAAATGAAATTTGTTTTTATCGAATGTGACAATTTTTATGGAATTCGTTGTAATCAAACAGGGCGTAAGATCTTGTGATTCTTTTTTTTTTCTTTTTTTTTGGGCCTTTCAATCATCTAATGATTTTCTTATTAATTAAAATTGTGATTCTTCTCATTCTTATCTTTATGAAAAATTAGATTGTGGTAGTTGCAATTTTCCCATAGAACTTTCTTTTTGACATTGTTCGATTGCACTCTTATTGAATATAATTGTTTAGACCACTAGACGGTAAGTTAGTAGCTGCTTATACCCTGAACATAGGGTTTACAATCTATTTTGAGATTTTCCATGATATTGTATTTCTGAGTACTATTTGACTTGGGAGAGTTGTTGCTGGGCTTCTTGTACAAAATACAATTAAAAACAATCATGCTACATTTACATCTTTTTTATATCATCTTTTACATTGTGTCATGTGCCGACACATGATTGGATATTTTTGAAAAAAAATACATTTTCTCGTTCAACACTTTTTGAATTTCAACGGAGTGTACACAAAAATATTAATCAAATGATTTACACTTAGCATTATTGAATTAAAAACTTGCTAAAGTTTGGCCACGTAACGTCGTAACCTCATATCTGGTACGTTTGTACAATATATTACTATGTATGTATGTAAGTTTGTACAATATATTACTATGTATGTATGTTTTTATTCTAATGTTGTCTCTTCTATTATTTGTATTGTTTTAGTTGAAAATGTTTTATGAATATTAGGATTTTAGTTAAAAGTAAATCTAAAAGAACATAAAACATTCAAAAGCATTTAATGAAGATAAATATTAGGGGATTTTTTTTTAAAAAAAAGGTGATAATTTTTTTTTGTCTGTTGAAGTAAATTTACATAAGGTTAAAAATATAATATAATTTTTTTAAAAAAAGATAAATATATAAGAGTGGTGGATAAAAATATCTGCTCCATAAATAAATATTGATGCTAATTTTTATTTTTTGTGGAGGGAGGTGGGGAGGGGGGGGTGTTCAATTAAATCCCAAACCCTTACGATTACTAGAAAAAACGAAATTGTATGATGCTTTTAAAAATCAAATAAGGAAAAGGTATTCAAATGAGGCAGCAATTCTGAATAACCAAAATCTGTAATAATAATAATAATAATAATAATAATAATAATAATAATAATAATAATAATAATAATAATAATAATAATAATAATAAGGCATTATAATCCATATACAAACATCTTGAAACTTGCATGAAGTTTTTCGTTATTATGATGGATATTTGATAAAAATAGGCATTCAAATAAATTCTTCGTTTTACTTCCACATAGATTAGATGTTTCTATTAGCGATTAAAGAGAAATAGAATTTGAAATTCTACTCAAGTTGATCTATATAACATTGTACTCAGGGCTAGCCCTGATTATAGGTGACGTAGGTGATCGCCTAAGGCCCCACTTTGATGAGGGTTCTAAATTATGTAAGGTTAATTAATTGGTTAAAAAAAATGATAACTACGAAATTCTTTAAATTAGAATTATCATATGCAAACACAAGAAATTAATATTTTTTCAAAACACAAACATCTCTAAAAAAAAAATCATGTGAATAGCATAAAATTTATCACATATATTTATGTATCATACACAAATATCACAACCATTACTTTCTCTATATAATTAAATTGAAAATTTATCTTCACAAACATCATTTTAAAAATTCATTGTTGTTTATACTCGTTCACCCTTGTTCAGCTGCTCCAAACAATGAGACTTCTTCGGCAATGATATCATAAATCATATAATTAGTGTCTGGATTTGGAATAATCATTCCATTGTGTAACACCCTCTCGATATATATTTATACATCATTATACACATCTTTGTTGATCTGATTGTTTATTAAACTTAGTTTTTTTCAATTGCATTAACTGGTAGATTTTATATATTTAATTGATTACTGTATAGTTTTATCTCTAAATTCAATTATATTTTTTTAATATCCTATTGATCGGATCATTGATTTATGTGTGGGATTGAATTTCATTTCTCAATCTATAATTTGTTATTAATTAATGTGAATTTACGCTTTCTATGGGGTAATTGGGTGCAATGTATGGTTAAATATGATGTGATTTAATTTGTTTTTCATTTTACTATTTTATTATGAAAATATTTATGACTTTAGATAATATATCGTTATTATTGTTGGGATAACAATTTTTTTTTCTCTCTAAAGGCTGTGAGTCTTGTGCAAAGTGAGAAAGTGTGTAAAATTTAACAATTTTTGCAAATTCCTATTTTATGTGAAATTAAATTCATTATGAGTGCGAAATGTATTTACTATACACGTGTAATGGAAGGAAATCTTTTCCCACTATAGCTAAGTTACAAACATTGATAATCATTGATAATTTTTATTTTTTTTCTTTTCTATTAATAGTTTGGACGCATATTTTTTCCACAATTTTGCTTTCATAAATATCCTATAACCATATTGTAGAATATAAGGAAAAATATTGGTTTGATTTTGTACTTGTGAAATAGAATATTTAGGAAAGCGGATAAAGTCAAACAAGTAAATCAAATATCATATCAATTGCATCAGCAGAAAAAAGTTTCTTCAACTTTAAATTAATTAACATTTATCCCCGATTAACTTTGTCACAACAAAAATTAAATGGATTGACCATTTTATTGAAAAAAAAAAATGATTGAACAACTTGACTATTCAAAATTTATTAATATTTTTGTCTTTAAGACCGCACGACAAATTGTGTTTAAGTGATCGATTTAAATATTTTCGCATTGTTATTTGATTGTAATATATAAAACTCTTATAATTGAAAATTTTTGATTACTTACTATAATTTAGGAGTCTAAATTCTAAAATTCGCCTCAAGCCACGCCAAATACAGGTACAATCTTACTTTCATAGTGAGTCTTACACTTATTCAATGAGCTGCTGTTAAATGCACTAGTATTCATTTCTCATTAGGCTCTTTCATTCCATTTTATTTGTCTATTTTTTTTTTTTTCAGTTTTTCAGTATCATTGCATCGATTAATGTTATAATTAAACTAATGCTTCTCATGTGTTATTTAACTTGCTTTGGAATTTTCCCGAAAAACTTATTATTTTTTTTATGTTTGTACTAAAATTTAAATCTTGTATTTTATCTTCCAATTTTCCTAATTATGCTTAATTATTTTTTAATTGTATATGAGTCAAAGTCAACAATTAAATTTAACCACACATTTCATAGAATTCATAACTTTTTAACCACGTATTCCATCAACTTTTATCAAAAACTGTTAAAATTATGATTTTAATTTCTACTAAACAAGGGCTTAATATTCATAGAGACCTCATATTTAAAGTTGCATAAGGTCTCCAAAATATAAGGGTCGACCTTGATTATACTAAGCTACTATTAAACATTCAATTTGCATTCTTGGCTTGGACAATAGACGTTCAAGCAAGTGCAACTGCAAAGTGTACTTGATATTGTAAATTAGGTCCACAGATAAACATGGCTTCAAGGAATTTGGATCAACACTCAGATGACGGAGGCATTCAACAATTTCATTTTCTAATCAAAAAGTAGAAGTATTGTGATACAATGGATGTTGAGTAATTTCTGAACTACTGAAAAAAATAAAAATAATAAAAAGAGGCAACTTCGAAGTCATTGAGTGACAACAAATTATTGAGCATGTCATGAAAAATGTCAAAAAAGATGAAGTCGAAGATGAAAGTTCAATACTAGAGCCTATATCGCTCAAAGATGCACTCCAAGCAACATGCACTCGCATAATATTCTTTTACAGTAAAAGAACACTATACCAGAGCTTCTTAATCCACTAAGAAAAGTTAGAGATGAGGTCTAATGAGATATCATTTTTAAGAGGAAACAAGTAACATTGGAATCATATTTTACAAATGCTTTCTAATTGAGTAACGCTTCTCATAATTTTAATGTCTAAGAAGATTATTAATTTATATATCAATTGTGAAGTTGTAGTGTGATAAACTTCGGTATTATCCTTGATGTAGATGGTGTTCCGGCTGAATCGATTAATGTATGCTACCTGCAAATTGAGGTCGAAGCTTTCTCCCCCATTGTACCTCCAACGTGAGAATTAATATTCGATTTAGAAAAGTTGGAAAAAAAATATACTTGAATTTCATGCTGTACGAGTTTTTTCAAGAAGCCTACATTTTCTCACCTTGAGGATATTTATACACACCTGATGACACGCCCTCGTTCTATGATTAATCTTGCCACGTGTCCCACGTAGTTTTTCCTACTTCCCCCACGTTCTCACGTGATGACCCCATCCGCCAAGTGGTTGGTTATGCCCATATTCTTGCCACGTGTCCCACGTAGTTTTTCCCACTTCCCCCACGTTCTCACGTGATGACCCCATCCGCCAAGTGGTTGGTTATGCCCATATTCGATGTTGGGTGGTTTCCGTCCAATTCATTAATATTTGTACGGTTAAGTATAGCATTGGATGCACGGTGGTAGGCGGCCTATGTGAATTTAGAGGGCCACATGGGGTCGACAACCTCTTAAGGATTTGCCACGTGTCCCACGTAGTTTTTTCCACTTCCCCCACGTTCTCACGTGATGACCCCATCCGCCAAGTGGTTGGTTATGCCCATATTCGATGTTGGGTGGTTTCCGTCCAATTCATTAATATTTGTATGGTTAAGTATAGCATTGGATGCACGGTGGTAGGCGGCCTATGTGAATTTAGAGGGCCACATGGGGTCGACAACCTCTTAAGGACAGACGGCCTATGTGAATATAGAGGGTTTCATGGGGGTTGACGACTTCTTAGAGGTAGACGGCCTATGTGAACGTAGAGGACCTCATGGGGGACGATGGCCTACGTAAACGTAGAGGGCCTCATAGGGGTCAACGACTTATGATGTGATGCTCTACGGGAGGTACATATCAAGTAACCGGCCATCGTGAATAATTATTAACACCATTTTATATCAAAATGGAACCTATGTATTTTTTTAATATATTATCTTAAAATTTAGGAAATTATTAATATATCACATTGATCCTAAGTCAGGACCAATCAAAAGCAACTTTTGAATCCACAACCAAACAATCAACAACATTATTATAAAAGAAACTCTAATTACAATAGTTGTGCCTCATGGGGTCGACAACCTCTTAAGGACAGACGGCCTATGTGAATATAGAGGGTTTCATGGGGGTTGACGACCTCTTAGAGGTAGACGGCCTATGTGAACGTAGAGGACCTCATGGGGGACGACGGCCTACGTAAACGTAGAGGGCCTCATAGGGGTCAACGACTTATGATGTGATGCTCTACGGGAGGTACATATAAAGTAACCGGCCATCGTGAATAATTATTAACACCATTTTATATCAAAATGGAACCTATGTATTTTTTAAATATATTATCTTAAAATTTAGGAAATTATTAATATATCACATTGATCCTAAGTCAGGACCAATCAAAAGCAACTTTTGAATCCACAACCAAACAATCAACAACATTATTATAAAATTTGAGATTAATGTTATCAACACGGAAACAAATCCAAATCAAAAGATAAAATACACAATAAAATTATAAAAACGGATGAAAAAATTGAGGGAACCTTGAAACTAGATCTAAAGGTGAGGCGAGGCGAGGCCAGACACGATGTGATGCGGAGAGAGGGTGGCATTATGAAATGATTTGTTCTGGTTTGGTTTGGAGTGATTTATTTTTATTTATTTTTATTGATTTTCACTTTCATGCTTTATGTTTGAAACAACCGAAGTATAGATTCTGAATTTTCATTTATTTACATATATATGATCCTCATGGTTGACTTAATTAAGAGGAGTAGCAAAAGAAATTTAAAATAAAATTAAAATTTGATTATAAGCTAGAATCGAGTTAAAATTGACCAATTAAAGATTCGTTTGATATTATTTTTGAGAAGTCAAAAGGAGATTTTGAGATCTAACAATTGTTTTAAGACTCATTTGATTAATTTTATGAAAATGTTTCTTCTAATTAGAAAGTTTTTAGATAAAGTTCGTCAAATATAACTTTATTCAAAAGTACTTTCGGAATATGAAGCTATTTCAAAAATTATTTTTAAACAAAAATTAAGTTCGATTCCTCATAATACTCTTCTACATAATTTTGTTCGTGTTTTGTACCAAGCCTTGGAAGCATTGGACTCTACCTAAGCAGAACAATCACTTTCTGTGTGGGCCAAGTCCAAAACAATCAAGGCCTTAGAAGTAGAAAGATGTTCAAAATAATTTCAGGCCCAACTTATCTGTGATCGGTTGGGCCCAAGGCAAAACAGTGTCGTACAAGAGTTGACCTTTGAAAATGATAAATATGTAAATGGGAAAATTTCATAATTAAGTGGTTAAGTAACACCTATTTTAAAACGAAGAACAAATGTTTCAAATTTCAAAATATCGAATACTAACTAAAATTTATTTATGATTTAATAATTAATTTATGATTTAATTAATTAAATATATTAAGGTCACAAGTTTATAAATTTTGGTCACAAATTAACGATTTTATAAGTCACAATTTGTTCATCGGTCACAAATCAAAAATTTATACGTTGCAATTTATTTATTGATCAAAAATTACAAATATTATAAGTCACAACTAATCACACAATCACAATTTTTCAATCATAAATTTTTTGTCACAAATTATCTTACACAATTCAAAAAATTTATAGATCACAATTTGCTCATCGGTCACAAATAAAAAATTTATATGTCACAATTTATTTATCGGTCATAAATCACAAATATTATAACTCACAACTTATCAGACAATCACACATTTTCAAATTATCGGTACAAATTAACAATTTTTTAAGTCACACATTATTTCTCAATCACAATTTATCTTTTTCATTGATCACATATTGTTTATTGGTCACAATCAATCAAATAATTCGTGACATCAACCAACACTTGTGACCACCACCTCACAACTCCCTCCAGTAGCACCATTGTCGCCACTAGAACCACCACTACCACCTCTCGACCACAATTTTCAACTACGAAACTATCACTGTCACCGCTAGATCTACCACCACTAAATCCAACAAAAATCACTGTAACCGCCAAATCCACCACCAACGCCTTCAACAGTGTTCCACCACCACACCACCTCACCAATGGCCAGAATGCACCA
>CAIGRP010010700.1:0-23150 GCA_903798385.1 Fraxinus cuspidata | reverse complement strand
ATTAAACACTATTCATTTTGTGTAACTTTTGATGTAATAGTTGGAGATGAATTTTATTTTTGTGCAAAATGATGCAAATTTTGGTGCAGCATTGTAGATGACCTTATAAGCTATATGAACTATAGTTGTGTAAATTTTAGTCCATACAATTTATGGATCCCAGATTTATAAGATAATGATTTCTTTTGCCAAGTTTTGGCAATTAGAGTAGTCTGTTGGTTTAGATAAATTGTAATTTCAATAGAGTAAATCTTAATTAACAGTAATTAAAAACTTTCGATGGATCGCATTTTTGAGACTTGAGTTGTTACGATCACTCCAAAAGACCCTGAATTCTTGAGAGATTTAAAAAGGAATGCTCCCTTTGTTGCTTGGCACGAAGTTGGCCACAACGCGATTAATGTGGGCTAATGTAGAGGACTATGAGAAGAATCTTGATAAGATGATCTTATATACATATGTGGAAAAACTAGGGCTGTCAATGGATTTGATTCTGATTCAAATTCGATTCGAATCCGATAAAATTAATGAGAGATGAATTTAGAGTCTCATTCCGACAACCCGATCAAGATCTTAAGCTGATTAGTGTAGATGTGATCCAAGTAGGTTCAAGTGCCTGAAGAGCATATTTACTGAAACAAAAATGATTACCTCAATAAGATATTCCCTACAGTCTTCCTCTATGTTCTTTAGGTAATCTAATTCTTTTGGGTTGATGGTTGTTTTCCTTAACTAAATGAAACAAATATAGAGATATATTCAATAAAATCCGATAACAATTAGATCCGATTTTTATAATAATATAATATATCTTATAAATTATCGCATAATTTATTACACATAATTTCTTTCATTTTGAAACTTGTCTTAGACTTTACATATAATTTTCAAATAATAAATAATATTAGATAATAGTATAATATTGTTAATTGATATTTGGAGATTTTTTTAATTTTTTATTAATTAATATAAGAAAAAAATAATTTATAACAGTCGGAGTTACTTTCATTGTTCTCAACTGATAAGTGTATTTTATATACTTATTTGAGTTCTAAAATATTGACATTTCATAATTTTTTTAATGGAATTATAGCCTAATTTATTATATAATGTATTATTAGTAAAAACTCGATAAATGAAAGTGTAATTGAAAGAAAGAAGTGAAAATTGATGAAAATGACAAGATCCAAAGTTTGGAGGCTAAAGTGCAAATACTCAAAGTAGTGTCGGAGCTCACGATGAAGATTTGAGAATGCTATGAGGCAATTGGATACAACTAAAAGTCAAAAGGAGTGAAAATATGGCGAATATATTTTCACAAATCAATTTTCAATCGCACAAAGATGTCCAAATTTTTAGTTGGAGATTGAAACCAATTTTTGGTCCAGTAAATGTTTGAATTGAAAAAGAGCTACATCTAACAAAGTTGTAGCCTTTTGAGTAACACTGAAAAAGACGCAGAGTTTGGAACAACGAGTCAGCGTCCAGGCGCCGACAACCTAGCTTCCAGGCGCTGTGTTTACCTGGAAGAAGCCAATTTTCACATAGATGGCGTTGCACTCATAGAGCTTAGGCGCTATTCGGATCTACATCGCAGCGCCTAGGCGCTACCTCCTAGCGCTTAAGCCCTACGCCGCAAATTTTATAGTTATGCTTTTTTGGGCCACGAAGAGCCCAGAAAAACTCCAAATTTGGGAAGAACGTGTAGAGAAGTATAAATAGAAGAAATGAGATACTTTTATAGAGTTCTAGAAAACAAGGATACAATTAGAGATTGAAGGGCAAAATTCAAATGAGAAAATTATCAAGGAATTCTAGTTTGAAATATTGATTGGAAGGGAAAGAAGATCTCGGTGCAAGATTAAATTCTTTTCTACATCTTTATTCAAATAATCCGATGATGCATTCAAAGAAAATTTTTTGTATTTATTTTTCCATTATGAGTAACTAAATTTTATATTAGGGCAAATAATGTAATCGACTTGTGATCATTTATTCTTTTATTCAAGATTTTTGCGATTTATTCATTTATGTGTTGGTTTTACTATGAGTTTAATGAATTGAATTAATTTATCACTAATTTTATGATTAAGTGAGTCTCTTACGTCGAGAGGTGAGTTTGAGATTTAGACCATCTAATAAAATTCGGTATATTAGTATAACGTATAGAGATACCTATATTAAATATAGCGATCATCACATGAATTTTTAGAACCAATATTTCATTTTACTAAGGTAGATTTGTATAGAGATATGGAATTGAATTAATTAAATAAGTTCGATCAGGACTCGAGAGGAGTAAATTGAATACAATAGAAGGATTCGACTGAATATTACAATATGTTATGAATCTTGAATTAAGAATTAAAGATGATCAATAGATGAAATTGATATGCACATATATTTTCCCACATTTGAATCTCCAATAGATTGTTGTGTGCAAAATTTTAATATTTTCGATTAGTTAGAAGTAGTTAGAAAAATTGAATAATTGAATCAATTGTTAAATAGTAGTCATTGTGTGAACGATATCAAGACTAATAGGTCCACTATATTATCCGTACACTTGCGGGATATAAAAATCAACAACACCAACTTCCCACTTCTTACGTCGGATACTCACTAGAATATCATGGGATTTGTAATCTATAAATAGGTGGACCAAGAATTGGGTAAAAAGTTATCGAGGCCTTTTAATTCTAGAGCTTAGAAGTTAAATTATTTTTGTAATTTATTCAATATCGGATCGAATATCCGATAATAGAAAATTGGATTTTGATTTAACAATCAAATATCTATTGAATTATCGGATCGGATAAGGGTAGAATCGTTCATTCAAATCACGAAACATCAAATCTCAAGTCACTTAAATTGTGATACTCGGATGTCCAAAGTGGTAAGAAAGAGAAACAAAGTGGATATAAATGCCGAGGTGTCGCGATTTTTGTGGTTCGAGAACTGATATGTAATAATTTATATGAACGGTCGTACCATGTGAGCATATAAGACCGTCATATCGAAACTTCTCTTGTTTAAATGACATGCATTTGTTTTTATCCCCTCGTTCACACTTACAAATTTAAGACTGCTTGTACCATGTGTTATTTACCATCATTTGTTTTGGAGGTTAGGCTTATGCTTCATTCTATTCTTGTTTCTTTTCATGCTGTCATTCTTTCATTTCCAATGGGCCTAGATGGATGTGCCGGTAAACTAGTGAATGGATCAAATTGCATATTTCAAACCCATTCTTTAATATTTTTAACGTGATTTAGTCTATCATAACATCTACACAAAAAGACAATGAAATTTAGCCCCGTTTGATTTGGAAAAAAAATTAATTTTTTTAATAAATGTTGGTAAAAGTTGATAAAATGTGTCAAAAAGTTGATAAAAATTATATATATATATCACAAAATACGTGGTTAAAAGTAAGTTTGAAAAAAAAAACATGAAACATAAAACATATATTGATTCAACGAAAAACATACATTATTTTCAAGAAAATGCATATGCACAAAGCATGGGGCTACAGTCTTCTATTTCTACACGAGCGCTCAGTAATAGATGAAGACAAGAAGATTGTAAGTGGCTAATATAAGAAGAAATTAATCATTAGCCCTAATCGATTATTATGAAAGTCTCACAACACGACAACTATTGTGTTGTTCTATCACCCTCCCTATGATCACAAGGCTCCTCCCGACACAATACACAAGATATGATGGGGTAAAAACTAGAGAGACAAGAAAAAAAATTGTACAAGTGATGCTAATGTTGAAATATGATTCCTAACAAGTAGAAATAATAAAAAAAAAAACATAATTAATTATCAAGAACCAAAATTAGAAATCTAATTAACCAGATGAAAATGCAAGAATAACACTTCCCTATTCAAATCCACGTTCGGAATCAAAGATGGATTAACAGGGCTCAGACCAACCATCACAAGGCAACAAAGTAACACAACAACTCAATTGGACCTTAGAATCTCACTAGAATCACCAAAAACAGCCCACATAATGCACAAAGAAAACGTGCAGAGACGACAGTCACAAAGAGGCCAAAACCGTTGGTAAACAGAGGCAAAAAGGGGGCTACCAAAAGTAAGGTAGTTGTCGACACGTCGGCAATGATTGCCGAAAAGCTCAAGTAAAGGTACAAAGGGGGGAACCTCGAATGATCTCGCGCAGGGAGCAAAGAAAGCAGTGCTGCAGTAGTCGTGTCTGTATTTTGTATCTCTCTCAATTTCGACAAAAGTCCACTTTATATAGCGGCATGGATAGGTCAAAAAAGTGGGCCAAGTAAAATATTAAATGGGTCGAGCTCTAATCTCCCCTAGTTACCATTTGTGAGATTCTTGATCTATCTTGGTTCCATGGGCCGCCAATTGTTACCTCAAGTCAATCGTTAAACAATATTCAATAATGAGCTCGAGGTCTATTGAATTTATCTGACCCGATTTTTCACACCGCCCCGATTTTATTTGGTATCAAATACCTAACAACTAATACACAAGCTTTAAGCGAGACAATGCTAGTTTGCTCAAATAATAATCCAAGTAGCCATGTAAATAGCTCAAAACACATACATATGTTATTCACATCTTAGTTAAATAAGCAAAAATAAGTTTGAATTCTGAAAAAATGATCTAGTGTTGACACTCGGTGATAATCAGGATTTTCAGAAGCACTTGGAAATCCATGTTCTAGTGTTGACACTTTGTATATTATATGAAGAAGTATTTACATGGAAGAGAAAGAAGCCAGGCTTCCTCACCTCTAAGATATGTTTTCCGGATTTTGAATTAATATCTCTCTTCTATGCTGCATGTGCAGGTGTTTGTACTACTCTTTTTAGAAGGTGTTGCAATAGCAAAGGTAATTCATACTTTATAACTTGAATATTTTTTTACACGATTTATTGCAAAGAGTTTTGCCTTGTGTGTGAGACCCATGGTTCTACCTCTCGCCTATATTTATACAAGAGATAAAGGAACAAAATAATCTCGCGGGTTTGAAACTTGAATTTGAAAAGAACCCAGCTTGGTTTTTCCTAAGCTGGTGGACGGATCCTTGTGAAGTACCCAATGCTATCTCTAGGTGATGGAGAAAGAAAGGAGGTTAGAAATGAAGAAGCTATAAAGTTATAATTCAACCGTTAATATTATTTCTTGGGCTGCATGCAGTATATAGATTATAAGGAACATTTTAGAGTGTACAATCGTGGAGAATGTTTGGAATCTATTTACAACAAGAAACTAACACTAGAATTCTGGTGTAACAGAAAATGATAGAGCAAGGATAAGCAGTTGGATTGTTGCCACACGCAGGTCTGATGTTGAGCTAATGTGGAGGTTAATTCTTCACACCCCCTCCAAGCTGGACGGTACTGAGATAACTCCAAGCTTGTCTTTTAAGAAGGTAACCTTGAATGAGTGAGGCATTTGGTTAATAAATCTACAATTTGATAAGAGGAAGGCACATATCTTACTTCCAATTCCTTTCCAAGAACTTTATCTCTGACAAAGTGAATGTCCAGTTCAATGTGCTTTGTTATGGCATGGTATACTGGATTAATTGCCAAGGCTCATGCGCTCATGTTGTCACACCATAAGATTGGAATCAATATTTGTTGTAGTTCAAGTTCTTTGAAGAAAGATTGAATCCAAGCAATTTCTGATGCTGCTGATGCAAGTGCTCTGTATTCTGATTATGTACTTAATCTAGTAACCACATGTTTTTTCTTTGAAGACCAAGCTATTAAGTTATTTCCTAAGTAGATGCTGTAGCCTGCCATTGATCTTCTATCATCAAGACATGAGGCCCAGTCTGCATCTGAATATCCGTTCAAGTTTAGTCTGTCACTTCTTTGTATCCATAGTCCTTGATTCATTATCCCTTTGAGGTATCTCAACACCCTCTTCAAGACCTGCCATGTGTGGACGTTGGTGATTGCAAGAATTGGTTGAGTTTATTGATAGCAAATGTGATGTCAGGCCGTGTGTGTGAGGTATTGCAATCCTCCCACTACTCTTCTGTAAATTGAAGGATCTTTCAGCACTTCTCCATCAATTTTTGACATGGTTTTTCCAACAAGAATAGGAGTGAGACACGACTTGAGGTTCTGCAGCTCGAACTTCTTAAGTAACTCAGCAATGTATCTTGTTTGTGTAAGATGGAGTTCTCAATCATGCCATAACACCTCAATTCCAAGAAAGTGATGAAGTTGTCACAAATCATTTAGTGCAAATCTCTTATTCAATTCCTTTATAAATTCTTGCACCATCTTCAAGTCATTTTCTGTCACAACAATGTTATCTACGTATATAAGTGCAAAGATAATCTGTTTTTCATTCTTGAAGTAAAACATAGTTGTGTCAGCTATTGATTGTTTGAATTTCCAGCACATTACTGTTATTTTCAACTTTTTATGTCAAGCTCTAGGTTCCTGCTTTAATCCATAGAGTGCTTTCTCCAATTTGCAAACATGATTAGGTTTTGTCTTGTCTGGTTGATTCATTTATACCACCTCTTCAAGTTCACCATTTAGAAATGCATTATTAATGTCAACTTGCCTGATTGTCCATGCTTTTGAGACTGCCAGAGTTAGTATAATTCTCAAGGTTGAGACTTTAATAACTGGGCTGAAGGTTTCACAAAAATCGATTCCAGGAGCCTGATTGTCCAATCCTTGTTCATCAGAGCTTCGTTGACATTTTTAGGTTCTGAAGATTCTTGATTATATTCAACTTATTCACCTAAATACACTTTGGGTTTAATTATTCCAGCTTTTCCCCATGTGATCATAGGATGTTCAGTCAGATTATTTGCTCCTTGTTGATTCATGTGTCCCAGTTCATTGCTAACTGATTGCTGATGGTTTGAGTGATCTGATTCAAGTCTTTCAATATTCTAATGTAGCTCATTTTTAGTTTTTAGATCATTTACAATTCTGATAGTTCTTTCATCACTGTCATCTTCTTCATCATTGTTCAACTCTTCATGCTGATTGTCATTCAAGCTAAGAGGTGAGTCATGCAGAGCATTGGTTGTTCAGAATGAGTTGTATCATTAGGACTTGGTATGGAATTAAATTTGTTCAGTTGAAGGGAAAAATGGAAGTATGACACAACTGTTTCGAGTACGACAGAATTGGATTGAGTTCTAATAGAGAATAAGGACTCAAAGGGAAACTCAACACAACATGCCTTGAGATATAAACTCTTCCCGTTAAGCTTAGGCATTTATAGCCTTTGTGAGATTCATTGTAACCAAGAAATACACTCTTTGTTCAATGAAAGTTAAACTTGTGTTTTTGGTAAGGTCTCAACAAGGGTAATAGGGACATCCAAAGATCTTAAGTGCCTTGTAGTCTGCTTCTTTTCTGTGTAGGGCTTGAAAGGGGGATTGCATTTTGAGTGTTGGTTTAGGCATCTTATTTATAAGATAGGTGGCGGTTTGAAAGGCTTCCCACCAGAATTTTAAGAGAAATTTGGCTTGAGTTAAGAGGGTCAGGCCTATTTATGTGATGTATATGTGTTTCTTCTCTATTCTTCCATTTTGAGCAGACATGTAGGGACAAGGGTGTCTAAACTTAATCCCTTCTTATGTTAGAAAATTGGTGAAGGTTCTACATTCCCATCCCCAGTCAGCTTGAAGGGTTCTAATCTTGCTAGCAAAACTTGTTTTCAACTATTTTCTTGAAGTGGATGAACACACTTAATGCTTTAGATTTTTGTCTTAAAGGATATATTCAAGTGAATCTACTGAAGTCATCCAGGAAGGTTATACATTATTTGAAGCCTGATGTGGATTGAATTGGTGCTTGGCCACATACATCTGTATGTATGAGTTCTAGAGGAGTTTTGGCATGTGAAAACGACAAGGAAAATGGCAGTAGATGTGATTTTCCAAACTGTCGGGCATCACAAAATGACTTAACTTCATTTTTCTTTCACCATTTGATTACAGATTTTGAGTACTTTAGACACCACTTGACTAGATAGGTGTCCAAGTCTCTTGTGCCATACATCAACTTGGAATTTAAAAGACTCTTGACTGGACTCTAGACTGGGACTAGACTTTTGACTAGGACTGGGAAAAGAGACATTGCAGCAGTGTTTATTTGAGAGAATTGACTTCAGAGAGTGATACTTAGAGTTTTTTGTGAGGAAAATCCAGTTGATACAACCCTTCCTTAAGCTTTCGTTGCAGCAATATTTTTCTCGTTAGCTTGTCCTTCACAAAACAACAATCAGAGTGAATTCCATATACACTTGATTGTCATAAGTTAATTGTGAAACACTAACAAGATTTTTCTTGATTTCAGGCACATGAAATAGTTTGTTTAACACGAGTGTCTTATCATTCAAAGTTGGAATGTGAGTTATACCAAAATGTGTGATATGCAGCATGTTCCCATTTCCAATAATGATTTTTTCCTTACGAGTGTACTCATTGACTGAAGTGATATTTTCCTTCTCTGCTGTAATGTGGTTGCTGGCTCCTATATCAACAAACCAAGCTGGATCATTAACCATGCTTTGTGAGGCAACAAGGGCTGTTGGTGACGAGTTATAGTTGATCCTCTAGCTTGGTGATGTGCCTGAGTACCTTTCATCATACTTGAAGTGGCAGATGTTGGCCTTATGTCCAATCTTATCGCACATTTGACATATATGTCTATCACTACCACTTGAACGTACTCCATTGTTTCTGCCTCTTCTTCCACCTCTGAAATTATTGTAGTTTGTAAATCTTCCACCAGAGTTTAGTCTATAGGATCTGATGTGATGATGGTTAGAGTTTGATCTTAGAGAAAGGTTAATAGATGTTTGATCAAGATTGATTCCTCCCAATTTGTTTCTGACTGTGTTAAGGTGTTCAAGTCTGCTTTTAAAGGTCATAAAAGTTGATTGCAGTAATCCCAAGTGATGTGATATTTACTGTTGATTTGAACAACAATTGGCGTATATTCTCCATCCAATCCTACCAAAACTTGAGTAACCAAATCAGAGTAAGGAATAGCTTTGTCAGCTATTTCGAGATTGTCTGGAAGCAACTTTACTTTGTTCAAGTATTGATCAATGCTCATGGTTCATTTCCTGGATTTTTGAAGTTCACCAATGAGGAAAGTGATCCTGGACCTGTTTTGGACTCCATAGCTCGCCTTTACAGCTGTCCATAGTTCACCGGAGTTGCTGGCTCCCATAACTCTCATGGCTATGACTGGTGTCATCGAAGAGTAAAGCCACCCCATTAACAATTGATCAGTTGACATCCATTGATTATACTTAGATTTTTTTTGTCATTTCAACACTGGTTCCTGCTTTGCCAATGACATGAGTTGCTGTGAATTCTGGAGGGCACTCATTTGTTCCTAAAATGAAGCCTTCAAGGTTGTGCCCACAAATGATGGGCAGAATCATATTTTGCCACAGCAGGAAATTGTTCTTATCAAGCTTGACTGATACAGTTTGAGTCAGATTAACACCAAATGGTGAGAGATTGTTGCTTCCCTGCATTGGAGCAACTGAATTGCTTGAGACGGACACATGTGCTAAGTTGGGATCAGTATTTGGTGGTGTGCTACCGGCGTTGGCCATGGTCAGTGCTCTGATACCAAGTTAGAAATGAAGAAGCTATAGAGTTATAATTCAACCGTTAATATTATTGCTTGGGCTGCATGCAATATATAGATTACAAGGAACATTCTATAGTGTACAGCTGTGATTAGTTCCATGGATTATGGAGGATGTTTGGAATCTATTTACAACAAGAAACTAACACCAAAATTCTGGTGTAACAGAAAATGATACAGCAAGGATAAGCAGTTGGATTGTTGCCACACGTAGGTCTCATGTTGAGCCGATGTGGAGGTTAATTCTTCACAAGGTTGGGTTCTCTACATGTGTTACATGTAGAGATTCCTTCCAATTTTGGCTGTTTTTACTCTTAGATTTCGTCCTATGTTTTTGGCCAATTTCGGAGGATCATCCAAATTAAGTCTTGAAGTCAAGTACTTGGTACCACCCTCTAAGATCTCACATAGTACTTTGTTTTACAATTGCCAAAAACAAAAACCGTCACCCTGTGCAATAGTTATATATCTATCTAAAGTTGCCTATTCTTTTCAATTTCTATATACATGTTGCAACTTCTTCTCACCTTCCCGCCATTATTAGTTGGAACAACAATCCCGGAATACCGTTGTGAAGTACTTCATCAAGCATATTAATTCCGTTTCCTCAAATTCTAAATGGCACGATGCTATCCGAAATTTGACCTTTCAACTCATTTTCGCTTTATCGAAGATACCATCTAGATATATCCAAAATAGTTATGGAATATAATATACAAGAAATATATGCAGAAAAATAATGCATGAGTTTTCGGGGCGTTTCAGTTTAGACCCAAGACGGTCGATTCGTAACCAAAACTAACAAATTCAAGTCAGAATTTTTATTTTGTTTAAATTAAATTATTTTCTATTATAAGTTTAATTTTACTCTTTTCCATTTCTGGTCAATGTGGAACCGGTTAAAACATTAGTCAGAAAAAGTGTGAAGAGGATAAAAAGAGAAAGACAAGATGCATGAACCAGATTTAAGAATGCTAAGTCAATAATATGTTTGTCATAATGTCATTACATATTATATGATCATATAAATGAGTAGGTTTATATTTTAATTGTTGGGCTGTGGCTCTAATATTCTTTTGTTGTATAAGCTTGACACTTCTAATTGTTTTTAGTTAATTGTATCCTTCTAAGAGTCGTAACTATTTTGTCTTAAAGCTTAGATTATTAAACGGAGTAGAATTTATTTGTTTATATAGATATATTACGTGTTTAAAAAGACTTCTTTGCATATTAATTTATAATTTCATCAAATTCGTGGCACTTTAAGTTTTTATATAATTTGGACAACAATGAAACTCAGATCATGGTCTTTATTTGCTTTATCATCTCGTTGAATCACGAATCCTAGGTTAGATTATACAGTCATTCAACTATGAAATTTCACATGATAAATTTTTGATAGAGACGAATATTATCGGCTCTTTCAATACTTAAAAAACTCAAAATCGAAATAAGTAAAAATGTGAACAAGTCGCTTAGACTATAATTATTGTCCATGTACCATGACACATTTCTTTTAACAAATGATAAATGTAGTTTCTACATGTATTCGAGACCCTAAATGATGATATTTTATTATTTTTTGGATAAAGTTCTACCTAATTTATGTTATATTACATCTTTGTAGGTAAAACTTTATGTTGGATGAAAAAAAGAAGTGAAAATTGACGAAAAATGGCTAGATCCAAAGTTTAGGGACTAAAGTGTAAATACTCAAAAGTTGTGCTGAAGCTCACAGTGAAGATTTGAGAATGCTAGGGGTCAAATAGATGCAATTAAAAGTCAAAAGGACTGAAATATAACCAAAATATTTTCACAAATCAATTTTCAACCGCTTAGGGATGTCCCGATTTTAATTGGATAGTGAGACCCATGTTTGGCTCTGTTAAAGTTCGAATTGAAAAAGAATTACTAGAAAAGTTGTAGTCTTTTGAGTTATCTTTCCAATGTATTTTGAATCACCTTAATCGGATATCGAGAGAAAAAGTTGTAACAAAAATACTGAATCAGACGCAGAATTTAGAACAGCAAGTTAGCGCCCAGGCCCCGACAACCTAGCACTCAGACACTATGTTTACCCGGAAGACGCCATATTTTTCAAAGATGCAGACTCATAGCACTTAGGCGCTACATAGGAAGTACGCGGCGCTACCCCCAGCACTTAGACGCTGCGCCGTCAATTTTAGGATTATGATGTTTAAGCCCGTGAAAAACCCAGAAAGATTACAATTTTTGAAAAATTGTGTAGAGGAGTATAAAAGAGAAGAAATGAGAAAATTTTAAGAGCGGCACAGATTGAGAAAACAAAGATACAATTAGAGATTGAAGATCACAATTAAAATGAGGAAAACATCAAGGAATTCAAGCTTTGAAACATTGATTGGAAGAAGAAGAAGATCTTAGTGCAAGCTTTATTTCTTTTTCTACATCTATATTCAAAATTCAGTGATGTATTCAATTACAACTTTTAGTTTTTCTTTTTCACTTACTATGAATAACTAAATTTTATATTAAAGTGACGATGTAATCGACTTGAAAACATTTACGTCTTTTATTCAAGATTCTTGGTATTTTATTGTTCATGTATTGATTTTATTATGAATTTAATGCATTAAGTTATTTGATCACTAATTTGATGACTTTGTGAATCTTTTACAAATCGAGAAGTGAGTTTAAGATTTAGACCATATAGTAAAATTCGGTAATTTAGTATAATGTTTAGAGATGCCTATACTAAATATTGTGATCATACATGAATTTTTAGATTTAATATTTCGTTTAACTAAGATAGATTCGCATAGAAGATTGAAATAGTTAAATAGACTCAATGAGAACTTGAGATGGGTAAATTGAATATTATTGAACAATTCGATCAAACACTACATTAGGCTCTTGAATTTCTTGAATTATGACTTAAAGGTGATATAAATGTGAAATTGTTCGTCCCTAATTTCTATCAATTATTTGAAATTTCAAGAAATCTTTGTATGCATTTTAATTAAGTTAAATTGTTTAAATCAAAAATTCACATCAATGCATAAATCTTTGTTTACTTTCATCAAATAGAAGTTAAAAAAATTTAATTAAAATCTAAAGTATAGTTCTTGTGGGAACGATAATTCGAACTCAAAAGTCAACTGTAATACTTGTTACGATATTGTACACTTGCGATAGAAAAAACGCAACAACAAACCAATCACAAACTCATTTAAATTATATCCGCAAACATTGATTATTGCTACCGAAATCTATAATAATATATAGTCTATTCAGTTACAATAACAAAAAATTTGTGGCCATCGTTTGAGGGCCGTACAAGCAAAGAGCTTGATGGTACCATTTGGAAAATTTTATTTATAAGCACTATTTTAGTATTAAGGAGACTAAGCTAATTATTTTAATAGTATTAGTTATAAAATGTAAAAATATGTGTACGATATATGAGTGCTAAGTGAGACGAGCAACTTGCCAACTTAGCTCATGTCGAAGGCGAGCTGCTCACATGCGAGCCGATTGGCTTTAAGCCGAGCTCATCCTTCTCGCCTAGGGGAGCAATGTGCCATCAAATCAGAAATTTGAATTCAAATTTCTATTTTTTATTTAATTTAAATCTATAAATAAGGAGGGTTTGAAAATCAAATTCCATACATTTCACTTTCAACGGTCCCTACAATCTCTCCAATATGTCATTCTCAGCTCTTTAGCAATAATTTTGCAAATATCACTCCCCTGATTTTATAATTATCACTGTCATGATTTATAATCTGTTCGGAGTTATTATTTCACTTTCTTGGTTTCATAATCTCTACTTCTAATTTTCTTGTTTCATTACTATATGTAATTTATGAAATGGCTTGCTCACCATCATTTTCTTGGAACGAAAATGATTTAGTATGTTTCCTTGACAAATATTCAAAGATCGGTTGCGTTACAGTCTTTGATAAGATCAAAGAAGAATTAAAGTTATTCTTCCAAAATTACGAATGTTGTATTTCTTTAGCATTTGATGCCATGTGTTATGTTGGCAGTAATTGCTGAGTTTATTTAGTACCATTATATTTTGATGACGATAATTCAATTTTTGTGAAGATATTATTTGCTGTTAAATGCATCCATCCAATGAACCCACTACTTACGTTGCACAAATTACTGCAAATTTTACAAGATTTTACTTTAACAAATAAAATGTTTTGTTTATCTTGTAAAATATGCATGGTTAAATTTATTTTTTACGATATTTGCAACGGTTAATTTATTCTTTTTGTTCAGGTAAGGTGTTTGAACATACTTGTTATGTTAAATGTTTGTAGTCAAATATATAACGGTGCTCATATATTAGAAGGTACTTTAGGTAAATTGAGGGATGCATAATAAAAAATATGGAGGCATAAATGTTGATTTGACAGTAATTTTCCCAAAATATTATCGATGAAATTCAATTCAATTTTTTTTTTCCACACAGATTTTTAATGAAATTATAATAGACTGTGAACTTTGATATCTAGTATAAACGAGCTATGCTTTGTAATCAATTTCAAAATGAAGCTGTTTTGGCAGATGACGAGTTGAAATTATGCACTTTGTTTTCTAATATTTTAAATGTATTTTCATGTTATATGCAATGTGAGTCTAATTTTAAAATTTAAATTTTGGTTTACCTCATCGTTAAGTATACCTTTAGCCTTTAGCCTTCTTACACTGCATGGATGAATATTCTCAATTACTCCAGGAATATATATATGCAATGGAGAACACATTCCAAAATATTTTTCCTTGTGTACCAATTCCTAAGTACAATGTTGATTCCCGTCTCAAATTACATGGGACTGAGCATTATTTTCAGTTACTTCAAAATGATTTTAAGTTTTACTTCGAAATAAGTATAGCAGCGGTACAAGAACGAATTACAAAATTGCATAATTTGGTTCGAGCAACATAGATTTAAGTTTTTTGAGTTAGTAACATATGAAACCAATATGTTTGGAGCACTAATATGGGACATGTGATTAGTAGGCTCAACTTCTTCAATATACTTCAATGATAGAATTCACAGCATATTAGTATCTACTATTGTCCAGTATAGTCCGAGACTTGTTCATAACACTGTCAACTTTATCAATACTTACTAACATAAGGTCTACCATGGGAGATCATATGTCTCTAACTCTACGTAGTGGACTGGAAGATAATATTACAAACCCGAATAGAAGTACGTGTTTGTATGCACCAATGACACCAAGAAGAAGAAGAAGGTGACCTTCCGACATCTTTTCAGATTTTCAGATGTGCAATTGTAGACCATTAAGGTATAATTGTAAGCATATTTCATTTTTTAAATTGTAATTATATTGTATTTTTTATTTCAAAAAATTGTACATGAAATATGCATCCATGTATAGTTTTAACTTTGTCTACTTATTATAGTCGATCTCACGCACAGATAAATGAAGAGTTTTTTTATAATTTTATAATGCTTTTGACGAAATATATTTTTTATGTTTATCTATCCTTACCGTTAGATAATTATGTTGATGATATATATTTTTCTTACTTCTTCATTAGATTTCGATGAGTAATAGTGACAATTTTTATTTTGAACTAAAAAGAAAACTAAACAAGCAGCACGAGATGCTGAGTCCCACATCCATTTAGCGAGTTCGCTCGCTTTCAACTTGCCTTACATACGAAAGCAAGCTGCCTCTCATAGTGGACTGAGTCGAGCCTATCATTGGATGAGCCGAATAATTCGATTTGACCCATTTAACACGTCTAGCACAATGAGGGTTAATAAACAAAAATGAGTCGAGTAACTAAAATAATAATTAAACAACCTCAAACAGGGGCGGATTTAGGGGGTCCACAATTATGTATCATAAACAAATATGTTGACATAATTTAAATTGAGCACATACTTACCATAAACCACCTCATTTGCTGACAATCTCCAACAATAATTTACTCAAAAAGGAAAAAGAAAAGGAAAAAAAAAACTCTCACAGTATCTGAAAGGTTAAGGTGAGCTATATGATATAAGTTTGTGTCCTTATCAAGCAGACAGTCACAAGCTGTTAATTAAGGAAATATCTGCCCGTTTAGTCTTACCAGGAGACACATTCATTAATATTAATCTAGTTGATGCATATTTTATCCAATGTCACATTGACTTAAGTAGCCAGCCATAATTAGAATCCTTTCTAAATATACAAAACCATGACTTCTGAACTTCAACTATCATCCTTTTTACATTATTTTCTTTATAGCGTTTTGTTTAGCTTTTAAGTATTTTAAAGTTTTTGTTTATTAAAGTATGTTTCTTCATAATTTCTTTTAAAAAATACTTTTTAAGTACAATAAAAAAAGCTGAAAATCATTTGCAAATACTTTAAGTTGCTAGAAAGAATTTATTACGTTTTTATCATTAGAAGGACGTGTAATTTTTATAATGAATAATGTAAAACGTTTAACTATTGTTAGAAGCCTCGAAATAGATCGGTTTTAAAAATTTGGAGGCCCTATGTTACTATTATTCTTATAATATAAATTTTATACAAGCTTTCCAATATTTAAATTTAAATAAATAACATAATTATAATTAATGGAATTTGTACAATTCAAAAGATAAAATACCAAAATAAAATATTTCTCACAACTCGAGAGATTATGCTCAAAATTATCCCGTTAAATGAGGAAATACTATCAGAGTGTAAATAATAATTTTCACAAATTATTATTTGAAAAAAACTCAAGTAAGATGCATTTTAGCAAATTCCAAAAAGTTTAATGACTATAGTGAAAATCATGAAAAACACTTCAAAACCATTGAAGTCTTGGAAATATTGTAATGATGACTAGTAAGGAGAAGTGTGGTTTCAAAGCTTAAACCCGAGATGAGGCCCTAAATGCAAGTGTAAAATCTAGGTAGTACATTGTAAATATTGACAAAGATATATTTTTAGACGATAAGGTGATGAGTTAAAATTATTTGGTGATGTAAAATACCACTTGAGAATTATGATTTGAGCACCTTCTGATAATTTTGAGACCTTGAAGGACTAAAATGAAAGTAAGTCCCCGTGTGGGCTCCATTTCTCCAAAAATTCATATTTTTTTTTCAAAATTCATTTTCAATCACATATTCTCAAATAAAATAATTTTATACGTAAATTCAATTTTTTTTAACCATGCATTCTTAAAAAATCACAATTCCAAAATATATTTTTTCCCAAAATGGGGGTCAAACAGGGGCTAAGGTTTGAGGTCAATAATTTATTTGGGCCAATTGTGTATTTAGTGGAGGATTGAGAACTACCTATCAATAGTGGACTTATTTCGATACTTGTAATAAATGACATTTTATGAACTCGAGAAAAAAATAATATGAATAAACCAAATCTATGTTATCATTCATTAAAGTAAACTACTTGATACATAATATTAGTTTTCAAATTAGAACAATTACCACAACGATGTTAAGCTCAATTGGTAGCTCACAATTAATTATATATTAGACTCAAGGAAAAAATATTTTGGATAGGCTTGAACTAAGTTAGAGCCGACCAAAAAAAATTATGCTTAAATGAATTTTAAAGGAATTAATCCATTTGTTTAGAAATCATTAATTTAATGTGGACCTTAGCTATGTAGTTTTTTTATTTGAGGTCTAGATGTATGTGGCTTTGGCATAAGACGGACCTACATAGAAATAATTTAGTATGTATTTATTTCATTAGAAAAACTTACACCTCATGTAATTTTCGTAAATAAATAGTATTGATATTTAAATAAAAGACTTTTATATGGTGTAAGTACCCTTAAGATATAGTAACTGCAGAAATGCAAAATTACCAGTACTTTTAAGCGAGTGTGCTAGTCTACGATGCATTCAGGAATGCAAAATTACATTGTATAGCCAGGTCACAGGGTAGAAGATGGAGTATGTTAATTGGCAGTTAATTGTTACACCTTAATCAAAGGATTAAATTAGTATGTGAATCCTAGTCTATGTCAAGCACATACTTACCATTGGTGGTGGTCCTGAATTGTAGTCCTAAAAAGTTAAGTAATAGCCCCATACATTCTATATCCGTCTATATGAAGAAGGCACCATGTAACGAAGGGGATTGGGATGTCCTAGCACAATCACCATAAAAGTAGATCGATCACGATAGCTAGTACACCAAAGGTGCATGCTTTTTGGTCCTCTCCTAAATAGGTGACGAGGTTAGCACACAAGAGAGTTCTCCGTCGACGAGGGAAGGCATATTTAACTTTCTATAGATTGAGACCTAATACAGTGGTCGAAGTACCCACCACCCCACATATCTCAATCTAGCGATGGCATGTGGAACCACAATATAGTCATGCCGGAAGTATTTAATATGTAACAAATTATCTTACAATATCTTGAACTCAACTTTAGTACAACTTTAAAAGTGAACAACCCAATCCTTGAACATAAAGCCCTAGATGGTCATGAGTTGACATCAACGTGCCAAACATACCTTCTCGTGGGATATAAGTTCTTGGAATAGAAGATTTACGCCCTCAAGTGCGGTAGGTAAATCCAGCAATTAACAAGATACTGGATCCCTTAAAATGGCAATGAATCCTTTGGGATATACGATAAGGCTAACGCTATTCATAGTCAGATGCGGCGAAATGGATTCCATTGATTAAAAAAATGTGCAAATGCAATAATGCAACCGTTGGGAAACTCAAGTAGCTCATTAAAAGCTAAGTAGAAAATGAAAATGTCAACTCCGTGACACTATATAAACAACACCTGGACAAGGAATAAAGATATATCTTTACATTATCATTCCTCTTCAAATCCTCTATTATTCCAAGAATATTCAAGTGCCAGAAATGGCTGATATTGAAGGATCTCCAGGAAGCTCCATGCACGGAGTCACGGGCCGAGAACCTGTTCTCGCCTTCTCCGTGGCTTCGCCAATAGTCCCGACTGATACCACGGCGAAATTTGACTTGCCTGTGGATTCAGAACATAAAGCGAAGAAATTTAAGCTGTTTTCCTTTGCTAATCCTCACATGAGAACATTCCATCTTTCCTGGATTTCGTTTTTCACCTGTTTTGTGTCCACTTTTGCCGCGGCGCCGCTTGTTCCGATTATCCGGGATAATCTGAATCTCAAGAAAATTGATATTGGAAATGCTGGGGTGGCTTCTGTTTCAGGAAGTATATTTTCCAGGCTTGCGATGGGGGCTGTTTGTGATCTGCTCGGGCCACGATACGGCTGCGCGTTTGTCATCATGCTCTCTGCCCCGACGGTTTTCTGCATGTCGTTTGTGTCCGATGCCGCCGGATATATCGCAGTCAGGTTTATGATTGGATTTTCCCTGGCGACGTTCGTCTCGTGCCAGTACTGGATGAGCACAATGTTTAATTCTAAGATTATTGGGCTTGTCAATGGAACAGCCGCCGGATGGGGGAACATGGGCGGCGGCGCCACCCAGCTTCTCATGCCAGTGCTTTACGAGATAATTCGTAAGGCTGGAGCAACTCCATTCACGGCCTGGAGGATTGCGTTCTTCATTCCAGGATGGCTTCATGTGATTATGGGTATTTTGGTTTTGACTCTTGNATTCCAGGATGGCTTCATGTGATTATGGGTATTTTGGTTTTGACTCTTGGCCAAGATTTGCCCGATGGAAATCTTGGTGCCCTACAGAAGAAGGGGAATGTTGCAAAAGATAAATTCGGCAAGGTCAGTAACATTAGTCCTCTCTCTTTCCTCCCTCTTTATTGAGACCCATTTTTTAACCTAGGGACAACGTATTTGGTCCACAGTATTAAATCATTATAGATAATAGTAATGACTAATACGAGCAAAAGTTTTATCTCTTTTTGTCATTACATTTATTTTATAATATTTATTACTATCGAATCAACAAATTTCTTGATTTGACTAATTGAGAATATATCTATCTTGAATATTCAGATACTTTGGTATGCTGTCACAAATTACAGAACATGGATCTTCGTCCTTCTCTATGGATATTCTATGGGAGTTGAATTATCAACTGACAACGTGATTGCGGAATATTTTTATGACAGGTTAATTCTTTTTCCTTTTTACTATACGCAAACCATTTTCATGAAGTGCAATAAGTAAAATACTCTTTTTTTAAAATGATAGAAAATGTTGTATAACAAATAATTTAATGATTATATTAATAATAAAAGAGTTATTTAAAATTAAAATGTTAAAAAATAAGCACAATTAGTCAAACTAAACTTGTAGCTAGATACCTCATCCCACCTAATAAAATAATTAACAAAAATTTTTAGTGAAGTGGTTAATTGAATAACGCTAGCTAATAATTAATTGCCTTCAAAATAATCCCAAGTCAAGCTCCTACATTTTTCTAAAACTCATTTTTCTCTAAACTCAGGTTCATCCATACATTTTCCGACAATAAAATAATTTCAAACGTAGACGTATAACATTTTCTTATTTTTTAACCATACTTCCTAAAAAAAATCACTTTTCAAATAACCTATTTTTAAAAAATCTACTTCAAACATTTCCAAATATACAATTTCAACCTTTTCTGTTGAAAGTTTCTTCACATTTTGGTGAAGTTTTCGAATTTTATTGAATAAAAAAAATCAAGATCAAAGAACTTTAATAGTTCTGAAAGAGCTTGTCCTCTTGCATCTCCGAAGTTTTGTTGCATCGTAGCAACTAGTAAAACATTATCTAACACTGATTTCCACATGGTGTACAGATTTGATCTAAAGCTTCATACTGCTGGAATCATAGCAGCGACTTTCGGTATGGCTAATCTCTTAGCTCGCCCATTTGGTGGATTTGCTTCTGATTTTTCAGCAAAAAAATTCGGGATGAGAGGAAGACTATGGACCCTTTGGGTCTTACAAACCCTAGGAGGAGTGTTCTGCATTCTTCTCGGCCGCGCTAATTCGCTTCCCCTCGCCGTGACTAACATGATTATATTCTCCATCGGAGCACAAGCTGCTTGCGGTGCAACTTTTGGAATTATTCCTTTCGTTTCTCGACGATCACTCGGCATAATCTCTGGCCTTGCAGGTGCCGGAGGCAACTTCGGCTCCGGTTTAACTCAACTGATTTTCTTCACCAGTTCGACATTCTCCACTGCAACTGGGTTAACTTACATGGGAATCATGATTTGTGCCTGTACTCTTCCGGTGACCTTGGTGCATTTCCCGCAGTGGGGAAGTATGTTTCTACCACCGACGAAAGATGTTGTCAAGGGGACCGAAGAACATTACTACGCAGCCGAGTGGAACGAAGACGAAAAGCAAAAGGGACTGCACCAGAACAGCCTCAAATTTGCAGAAAACAGTAAGTCGGAACGAGGCCGGCGTGTCGCCTCCGCCCCAACTCCGCCGAATACAACGCCAAACCATGTTTAAATCAGTTTCTAAGTTGAACATCCTGTTCAACTTTTAATTGTCTACTATTATTCATACTCTCGAGAAAGTGTGCTAGATTGAGAGTAACATAATGGAGCAATTAATTTACAGTGCAAAAATAGTAATTATAGTAACACAAATAATTACAAAAATTTATTGTTTCGTTACTTTCGTACATCTAGCCCAGTTTAAGACGAAGACAAAAAGATAGTAAAGTAACAAACTCAAAATCAAGAAAAGTCCACTAATCCTGCTCTTTCTGATAAAGAGAATTCTTATTTCAGTCGATATCTAATAAATTTACTCTCAACCACATTCCCATAAAATACACAAAACATCGAGGCCAATCTGCAGTCTTAAAATTGTCGTCTATTTGACTGTTTTATCAATATAAGTTTTACACCTCGATGCATTACAAAACATAATATTTTTGTCATACTACGCAACATTTTACATCACATAAATAACTCGACATATTTCTACGTGTCAACCATGATAACAATAAGAATTAATTAATCTAGGTGACTTAATGACTTTTAAAAATGAGTATTTTAATTTATCTTGAACAAATTAGATTATAGTAATATTTTACATTGTTTACCATAGTAATTGGAACCTAATAAATTAAGCACAAAATGTGAAAATTAGAATATTGAAATTAAGGAATTAATCAAGGGAAAAAAATTTCATAACCACCATACATTAAGAATACAATTTCAAAAATATCAAACTCAAAACTCAGATAATAAATCATATTTACTTTTTTCTAAAAATTAAATATATGTTGGTTTTTTTGAGAAAATATTGTAGCTTAAATTAAGGGTTATAAGGAAATAATTGATGATATTCTCTCTTAACTTATCAATTCCCAAAATAAAGGCAAATCCGTTATAGTTTTTTCTATCTTTCACACATACAGAATTCTTCCCTCCATCAATTCTACCATAATTTCGCGAAGAATCAATTTCACCTTCTCGTGGTCACAGTTTGTTTATCAATTTTATTAGTTAAGAAATTTTGCGAATAATCTTCTACTAATAATTATTGTTTCAAGTCACAGTTTCGAGAATTATGTAATAATATCTTCCAATCATCTACACACATTTTTCCAGTCACTTACAAACAGAACCAATGGGCATTGACCAACTTATATTTTTTTGGCACGATTCTGGAATTTCCAAAGTCTTGATTTCTGCTTCCTCCAATGAATTAAAGAATTTCTATTTTTTGGTTCAACTAATTGGAACAATTTCTGTCCAAATCTGGTTATCACAGAAAACACTTGATGGTTCTAGTTAAAGACTTGGTTTTTTGGAAGAGATAAAGTAGCCATTGAACTTCGGCAGTGGTTGTAGCAATCAAGCATTCTCGGACGACAAATGGTTGGTTGCTACTTCGATGACCAACCGATTCAAAACATTCCGATGAAGACACAATAAGGAGTTGTATTTCGACAAACGGTTATGCTACATGTAGTTAATAGGTTTACATACACACGATATAATGATATGCGATTGGTCAAAATTTCTTCAACCAAGTGAAAAAAAACAAAAACAAAATTCTCTCACTCCTTTTGACACATCATCTATATGTAGAATATTATATATCTGCTTATATACAAGTAACATTATTCTTAAACCAATACGCGCCTAGTCAACTTCACAAAAAGCAAAGAGATTCAGAGAACCTGGAGACAAAAAACAAAGACACTGAACTCCAATCACGAATAAGTAAATTATAATCAGAGGAATTCCAAACACAAGCATACAAACCCTAGAATTACATCTCGATCTTCTAAGAGAGTTCCGTTATTCTTTACAAGCACACAACACTAATCTCACATGTGGGGCTTCAACAGGGTTCACGTATCATTTATATATTGGCCAAATAAATGAAAACATTATGAAAAAGAACGAAGGCTGGGGTATGGAATTGTAATTTAACTCAAAAATAGGTAAACTGTTAGGTGGATCAATGTAATCTACTTGGCACATGGGAATTGGTTTTGAGCACTTTGAAAGGATTGTACTAGTTAATGTGTATTATGGATCATAGATTAAATCCAACCTTGTGGTCAATTACACATCATAGA
>CAIGRP010010699.1:0-12994 GCA_903798385.1 Fraxinus cuspidata | reverse complement strand
ATCTCATCCAAATGAATTAATAATACGCGATCCATCTAAATGTATCACCACTAGAACCTCTATTCAAAATCATCTTGATATTTGTACATTCATTTCGTAAATTGAACCAAAAAAAGTTTAAAAAAGCCGAGTTTGATGAATTTTGGATATTAGCAATGCAAGAAGAACTTAATCAATTTGAAAGAAATCATGTTTGTTATTTAGTTATTAGACCAAATGATCAAACTGTCATCGGTACCAAATGGATTTTTAGAAATAAACGTGATGAAAATGGGATAATTGTGCGTAATAAGGCTAGATTAGTTGCCCAAGGTTATAATCAAGAAAAAGGCATCGATTTTAAAGAAACTTTTGCACCGATAGTTAGATTAGAATCCATTCGCATGCTTCTTGCATTTGCTTGTCCTAAAAAATTTACTCTCTATCAAATGGATGTCATAAGTGTTTTTCTTAACGATTTTATTCAAGAAGAAGTGTTTGTTGAACAACCACCCGGTTTTAAAAATCACAAACATCCGGACTATGTTTTCAAACTTCGAAAAGCTCTTTATGGTCTAAAACAAGCTCCTAGGGATTGGTACGAACGATTGAGCAAATTTNTAAAAATCACAAACATCCGGACTATGTTTTCAAACTTCGAAAAGCTCTTTATGGTCTAAAACAAGCTCCTAGGGATTGGTACGAACGATTGAGCAAATTTCTAATTTCAAATGGTTTTTCAATTGGAAAAGCGGATACCACTCTTTTCATTAAAACTCATAAGAACGATATGATCTTTGTTCAAATTTATGTTCATGATATTATATTTGGTGCTACTAATATTCATCTTTGTGAAGAGTTCTCTAAGTGCATGAGTACGGAATTTGAAATGAGCATGATGGGAGAACTTAAATTCTTTCTCTGTCTCCAAATTATGCAAACTTGTGATGTAATTTTCATCAATCAAAGTAAGTACATTTTTGATATGCTTTCAAAAGATTTGACAAGGATGATTTGAAGCCAATGAATACCCTTATGAGCTCATCTATAAAATTGGACAAGGACGATCAGGGTATGTCCGTTGATATAACAAAATATCGAGGTATGATTGGATCCCTTCTTTACTTAACTGCAAGTAGACCCTATGTTTAGTGTACGTATATTTGCTAGATTTTAATCAAATCCTAAAGTATCACATCTCAAGGCCGTGAAACGAATATTTAGATATCTTTGCGGTACTAGAACTTTAGGGTTTTGGTATCCTAAGGGCACTTACATTGATCTACTTAGCTATTCGGATGTTAATTGGACCCGATGCACAATCGATTGTAAAAGCACCAGTGGAACATGTCATTTTTTAGGCTTTAAACTTGTATCATGGTTTAGCAAGAAACGAAATTCCATTGCATTGTCTATCGTCGAAGTCGAATATATCTCGCCATCTAGTTGTTATGCACAAATTCTATGGATGAAACAAACTCTTAATGATTATCCCATTATGTGTGATAACACTAACCATAAACTTGTCTAAAAATCCTATTTTGCACTCTAGGACAAAGCACATTGAAATCAGACATCACTTCCTAAGAGACCATGCTCGAAAGGGTGATATTGTGTTAGAATTTGTGAACACGAAAAATCAATTGATTGATATCTTCATAAACCCTTTAGATCTTGATCATTTCTCACATATTAGAAGGGATTTTGGCATTGTTGATGAATTTGAAATACATAATTGAATACATACAATTACATGTCTTTATTATTTCATGTGAATCACATTTAGTTTATTTTAATTTAATTAAAAAGAAAAGGTGAACGGACGACCTGACTAGACGTCCGGTTGACCCGTCCGGTTTGACAGAGATTTTTAAATCAAACAACCGGATGTCCGGTTCAAAGCACCCAATGTCCGGTACTGTACAATTTTAAAACCCTGGTTTCACAAACCAGAGCACATTTCCCCATTTCTTCTCACTTTTCTCTCATTTCTCTCCCTATATACACTCTAAATCACTCAAACCTTCAATCTACTCCTCAATTTCCTATTGAATTCATTGAACCCACTATTTCTCATAATCAAATCTCAAAATATTTCAACTTTTCATTCACCAAAATCACATTTTCTCATAAGATCCGAACCCGTCATTTTTCCATCATATTTCTACAATGCTAGGGTCTAGAAGAACGAAAAAAAGACTCAAGCGCACGGTGCGGTGATCTCCTGAACCATCATCTGACGAGGAATTCGATATGGAGACTGAGGTGCCGGTCAATCCGTTTGATAAATCACCCATTCTAATAGGTAAGAAAGTTGATTTTGCCGACTTTACCATTGAAGCACCCGCATTTCATATTGAAAAATATTTTGAAAACGTGGGTTCGGTGTCAGTCGCTACTCTCAAAGAACATGCATAGTGTCGCCTTAGGAAATAATTTTACCAAAATATAGTTATTTCACCTCGTTCGGATGAAATTTCATGCTTGATCAAAAAATTTCTTATCACCATCAACAAAACTCTCATTAATGAAATTCTTGAGCGTGAGTCGTATGATACTCAATTTTTTCTTCGTAAAACTCATCCTACCGTTGAATGGTACAACCCTCTGAGGCATGCCGTCGAGTAACCGAAAGAACTTTGAGAATATCAAAAAAATTAGTGCAAATCATCTAACACTTCCATGTAAAGTTTACAAAATATCATTGCACATGTGATTCTTCCTCAAAGGGTCATCGGGACGAGGTAAAATTTTTTGATATTTTTGTCCTCGATTCCTTTCTTGTTGGGCGAGAACTCGATTTTCCAACAATTACACTAGGTCTCATGAAACATTTTGACATTCCACTTCATGGAATGTTTTTTACCAAAACTTTATCTTATGGAATGTTTTTTACCAAAATTTTTAAACATTTTGACATTCCACTTCATGATGAGATTTTAATTAAACTTTGCCCTACCAACACCATCAACATTCAAACCCTTAAAAGGATGAAAATAGTAAAAGAACATGGTCAATGGGTGGCACACACAAAAGGGTTCGACCCCACCTCGGGTCCATATACTTTACCTTTTGAAGGTGATGAGGATAACAATGTTGATATACCGCAAGTTCCACACCCACCTCACGATGTTCCTGTCTCTAGTGCTCCTCGCTCTTCGTCTAGTTGATTCACATTTATCGAGAATCACTACAACCTCCTTAATGGTCGTATTGATTCTCTTACATTTTCAGTTGATGAACTTGGCGGGATGCTTCGAGAGTTGCAGGTCCAGCAGGATGCCATCCAAGCATAGCAGTTGGACATGCAGGCTCAGCAGAATGCCTTCTACGCTCATTTCTATGCACTTTTTCCTCCACCGCCTCCTCCGGAGCCGTAGAATTTTTTTTACTAATATATGTTGTCTTATATTTTTTTTATGACTCTACAATCTTAAAGTTATAGCTTATTTTTGTTTCAGACTTCGTTATTATTCTCTTTCATGATTAATTCTATGGTTATTATCCATGTTTTGCCTTATACTTTTCATTTATGCCAAAAGAGGGAATGCAAAGTAAGATGATGATTATGCATAATTCATTTATGATAACATACTTAGAGTATATGAAAAATGGGGAAAGAGAGAAACTCATACTTTGAATACATGGTTATCAATTTGTAAAAGATAGGGGGGATACAAATTGCATAATAAATAATTAATCATATTATGCAAATCATCTTGTTTATTATAATCAAAGATGGGAAAATTGTTGACTTATGATTGATTTCGAGTTTTGATTATAACAAACAAATTATTCTTATCTTAAACATTTATATTCGAGTCTTCACCACTACATGTTACGAACCTGATGAAAATCGAGCATTCACAATCAAGATTGGAAATCGAGCATTTGCGTCAAATCAATCGGAGACAGATCAAGTATTGCGTCAAATTCAAAATCGAGCAACAAATAGTACACTCGCGCCAAAACAATCGATGACATTAGACTTAGATTATTTGAACTCATATGTAAAAGTAAAACGCTTTAATTATTAGCAGTGAATTACTACAACCTCGTAAGTTAAAATTTTTTTTATGCACGAAATAAATTTTCACAAAAGCACTCGCATAAAAATTATTTTCAATGTGAGAAAAGTCTTCACTTGACTTTTGAATTATTTACCAATAACACTTATTTTGAAAAAGTTAAGTGAAAATGTCCCTAAAGGATCTACACTTGCAAAAATAACCAAGAAAAGGAAAACCAGAGATTTCTGCTCTAATAGACGTCCGGTAGTCCAATGGTCAAATTTTTAACTGTCCTGATTTCTGATGCTCAACGGCTAGTTCAGTTGTCCGGTACAGTGGCGGACGTCCGATAAGACCGTCGAATTGGATAGAAAATTTCACGTTTCTAACTGCTATAAATACCAACTCACTTACCATTTATTATAACAACTTTAGAGCATTCAATTGAGATTCCTCTGGGCTAAAATTGCATTGATCTCTCATATAATTTATTATCGACTCATTTTGGTGTTGGAAAAACTTTATTCAAATTAACTCTTGAAAATCATTCTACACATCAAAGTTTTTCATACTTAACACTTGAACTTCATTCATTGCTATCTATTAAAGTGATAGCCTACTTCTTTTCTTGTACTGAACTTTGAATCTATCATTCATTAAGAAGGGAAGATTTCACTTATAAATTTATTTGAATTGTGGGTCTTGTTGAGGTCTAAAAAAGCTCAACGCTGTAAAAGGATAGGCGATCCTTCCTTGTAAGTCACCGAAAGCTTTGTAAAGGATTGGATTGCACCACAAGTCAATCAATATAGTGAAATTGGCATTGCTCGTGCCGGAGATCTTGGTAACGGAGGACGTAGATCATTACGTTGGATCGAACCTCCATAATTATATCTTTTGCACTCTCTGTCCCTATCCACTTATTAATTTCATATTCGTGTTTGATATTTGAATCAATTTATCTAGTTATTAAGTGTTTGATTTTAATTTAATTTTTCAGAAAGTAAAAAAAAAATAAAAAATCCGATTCACTCTCCCTCTTGGTTAGCTAGTCTTGGGCTATCAGCACCACCACCACCACCACCGCCACCGCCACCACCATCTCCTCTATCTATATTTACATTACCACCATCGTACACTACCACTGCTTGCACCACCACCTCAAAAATCAACACAAAACATGCCACAAAATCACCACAAAAAACCACGACAAATCGATAGAGAAAAGTTTAGAAGACCACTAGAAATCGCCACCATGATCCCACCGTAGATGCCAAGAAAATGCAACGCCGAATAACCCAAAACCAAAACCATTACATTGTGCCTCAACTCCGCCCACAGAGGCTCTGTTTGCGGGCCCTGCAGCTGCGCCTCTTATGCCACCCATCAACGCCACGTACAGAGGCGTGGCACAGTGAGTGCATTATCGCTTTTCGGGGCTCTGCGTTGTGTTACCAGAGGTGCCATGTCGCAGGAGTTGATGTGTTTTCGGAGAAGAGGTGGGATATAGAAGAGAGAAGGAAAATGTTAGAAAGAAGAAAGTGGAAAATGATAAACGTGTACATGTTTAGACTTTTGTTAATCATGAAATTTCATGTTGACTCTAGTTCCATATAATCCAATAAAGTTTTAGTAATCAGTATTTTTTCTTCAGTGTCTGTGTACTTGTTACACATTCTCAAAATCTCATGTATTGAGTTAGAAAGACTTTTGGATAGTGAGATTTTGAAAGAGTTGTTTTTGGAAAAGAGGCCATGTTCGCGAACCTGCAATCGCTAGAAAAGTGCAAACACTTGTCATTTTGGCTACTAGAGCAAAGGTTTCATGACAATGTATCCATATTCTTGCTAATTTACTAGAGCAACTCTTTGTAGCAGCGAAAAGGTCTGTTGGGTTTTTGTTTGATGAAGTATGCACATTTACAAACGATTGTCTTATATCCAACTATATAAGTTATAGTACCCCAAGTATGGTTTCTGTCAAAGCTTAAAATCGCTTTGCCAACGTGAATGTTTTTCAGCTTTGAAATATCACTTTGAAACCTCAAGAGATGCAAAACTCATCACAAGTGATAAGCGCTCAAGAAATTTGATTACTTTGTGCTTAGTCGGTTTAAATAGATCCCCCTTTCGTGTGTGTGTGTAGCATATATGATAGATGTATAATGTTACAGTTCTTTCTTTCTAAGTTTAAGCCTCGGTTTGGGAAGAATTTATGAACAGTTCAATTCATGAGTAGATAGAAAAGAGTGGTGCAATTGGAATGAGAGCCTAAAAATGAAGTTTGACTATTTATAAATGAATTATAAATTTTACAAAACTAAGTAAACAGAATCATAGTTAATTAAATATGGAAACAGACAAGGGACTCTCATTAGGTTATACCAAAAGCTTTTACGTCACTCCACATGTTCACAGAAATTGACACAACTTTTAGACATTTGAAAAACATAATCTGAATCAAAGTGATAAATTGAGAAATTTAATAAAACAAAGAGGTACAGACAAGCTACCCCATTCATGGGAGCATTCAAGCGTTGATCTTTCTGCAGTTGTTACGAATTTCTCCTCTCGGTCCTGTCAATGGAGAAATATTTCCCATCTTAATCATGGACTTTGCAAATTGGTCAATGAAAAGCTCATTGTTCTCAGCATATTTCTTGACCAACTCTAATGACACTTGATTCTTAGTCACCAGAATTTCATCAGAATTCAGCAGGCCCTTGAAACTCAACAGATTCTTGAAGTAGTTGTTGTCGAACTTTGTTGGGGAGACGAAATCCAAGAAAAAGAGGTTTTGGTCACCACCGGACTTTGGGCACCTAGTACGCAATTGGGCTGCGTAGGATTGGTCCAGGGTGTAGTCCGGTTGCCCGTTGCCTGTTTGGTTGTAGATCCGTTGCCTGAAGCTGACACATCTTGAATTTCCAATGGTGTGACTTCCTGAAGGAGGATTTACCAGATGTTAAACTTGCATGCTCTACTGTGTTAATCACAGCAAGAAAATTTAGTACTTCATCAGCATCAAAAGATGAACAAAATAAGCCTATTCCCCATGATATGAGCCGGCTGCATGAATTCTCTATCACATTAAATTAGAAATCACACGTGTCTTAAAGGTCAATCTTGAGCAGGATATGAAGACAAGCACAATTCCCAATTATCAGGTTGACTTTCTGCTCTACATTACTCCTATATAGAAAACTTCTCCATTTGTACAATTCCATTTGCTTTGACAAAAATTATAATATTCCATATGCCCTTAAAATGTAATATATATGTATTTTAATTAAGCCTCCGTTTGTTTCTCATTTTTCATCCATAAAAATGAAAAATATGACCATTATCCATCACATCAAGCCATCAATTGTGGGACCCAATAACGGCTATATTTGTCATTCTCATTCTACAATAATGAGAAACAAACGGACCCTAAAGTCGTAAGTCCTTAGTATAGTCAAAAAGATAGTCAAACCTATATGTTGATTTGATAGAAGCCCAAAGAGGTTAATAAGTCCCCAAAAGAGGCGTAGTATAAAATACACTAGATCCTACCGTGAAAGCTCTTGATTGATCAACTTCGTAAGCCTTTGTTTTGAAAGTAACATAACATAATGACAAAGAAGAGACAGTCATGATAATTTTACCAGATAATGCCACTAGATCAACAATGTCAAGTCCTTTTAGCTTAAACTTAGTGAGGATTGTCTGGAATGTGTTATTTGGAGCAGGAATGTTCTGGTTTGAACCACTCACACTTGCGCCTCTTGAATCTCTTCTTCCTAATGGAACTTCCCAGCTAGGTCCACCAGTCTGCATTACGAGCAAATGCCATCGGCTTTTAAGAGAATTTTCCATTTTTTAATTGAATGCTATTTCAGAATTTGTTACTTACAAGAACTGTGGAATCCCTTGCAGCAAGAGCCATAATATCGGCACAAGAAACAGTGTGAGGGCATTCTTTCTCGAGCGCGGATTTTATCTCATCAAGGACTTCAAATCCACGGGCCGAATTCCTGTTGGGATTTGATCTCTTCTCACTGATTACGGTTCCAGTGCTGTCCAGAAGTATTGATGCATCACACCCCTACACGATCATGTAAAGGTAATATTAGTAGAGACCGTTACAAGACTAATGGTAAGGCAGTCAAACTTCCTTTCTTGTATGCACGAATGCAAATAAAAACCATCCTTTAGATAACCTTCGTGACCAGGAAATCTTCTTAGATATTCGTCAATAAGTCATGAATGATTAAAGTGCATATTGAATATTATCCTAAGTGTACAAAATAAATATTAAATGGAGCACATAAGCAATTATCAATGCAAACCTTGACAAAGCAGTCATGAAAATGGAGCCTCAGCAATGAAGCAGCCATACGGGCCTCTTTTGCTACGGCCTTGGCAACAATCAACTTAACAATTTCTCGTGCTTGTGGACATGACCTATCGTAGAACTGCGGGTAAAGATAACCAGCATTGGTGCTGTAACAGAAGCTACGAAGAGGGGCAAATGCAAATACAGTGAACACCATGAACAAGTTTTTGAACTGAGCCATTTTTCTCAACATTAATAATGATTCTGAATGTAGAATTAAAAGTGTTAAAAGAAAGAAGGAATTGAGATGAAAATTGAGTATAAAGTCTGGATATTTATAGTGTAGAAAGAGAGGAAGTATGAGAGGGAGACAATACAGGTGCAGTTGGTCAGTTTTCAGTGAAGGTTTGTCTGTTACTTTCTCCATTATAGAAGTACCTAAAAGGTTATACGGTATTGTACATAATTAGCTTACAAGTATTACAGCACAGATAGCTTATTTCCAAATTTTATCTTACTAATTAATCAAGCAAAAGTTAATACATGTGATTGTTCAACCATGTTGTCTAAAAGTTCAAGTTAATTGAGATGGAATGCATTCAATTATTTGGTCAAATATTTGGCACGTGTATAATTTTTATAAATAGGTGATGATGAGATTCGAAACCAAGATATTTTCTTGCTTTATTTATATGTTGAACTATTGCATTTAGAAGCTTCAATTCTTATATATATGATAATTCTATTTACTTGAATCAGTGTTATCAAAAATTGAACCAGTCTGATTCACCTTTAAACTGGGCTAAAGTATTAATTTTTTTTTCTTAATTTTTAACAACCAGTATGAACTCGTTTCAACTATTTTACCTTGATTTTTTACTTTTTCGAATCAGTATTTGATCCATTTTCTAAAACATTGATTTATAAATTTATCTTCAACGAGAATACTTCAAAAAATAAAATAAAAAAATAAAAAGATTAATAGCAGAAAACCTCCCTAGAAACGTTTAAAATTTTGCGATATGCCCCATACCTATTGAAAATCGCAGAAAATCCCCCTTATTTGAAACCTTTTGTACGAAAAACCCCATACCGTCAAATTTTCAGTTGAAAACATTAAAATAATCAAAATTAGAAAGTAATAATTGTAATTTGAGTATCTAAACTTTTTATTCTTTTACAAATT
This sequence comes from Fraxinus cuspidata, assembly GCA_903798385.1. Classification (NCBI taxonomy): domain Eukaryota; kingdom Viridiplantae; phylum Streptophyta; class Magnoliopsida; order Lamiales; family Oleaceae; genus Fraxinus; species Fraxinus cuspidata. The sequence goes on along the minus strand of CAIGRP010010699.1, from coordinate 3,502 downwards.
ATACCAAAAAAAATTTTATGTACCATCCACAATTCCAAACCTTTCAAACTTTATTTTCCACTCCACCTCACTTCATCTCATTCCCTAAACATTTTTATTTTATTTAATCCATTCCAAAATTCTCCAAAATTACTCACCCCAAATTCATCATTTCTTCTTCTCATTGACAATGAAAATCCATAATCAATACAGGCATATACAATATTTAATAGAGACAATATTCATATGCGCTCAAATAAGTGCAATTTATAACTATTTTATATTGAAATTAAAATAAATTTAAAACACATACACAGTTGATGAACGTATACCTGAAAGTGATTAGAGAGAAAAAATACTGACTGTCATCCATTGATTTATAAATTAAACTTAACTAAGCTCATGTAGAATGAACTGAAAATAAAGACAGGAAAAAATATACATTATAACTATTTTTATTTATGTTAAAATCAGTTTTTTTTTTTTTTTAATCAAAATCACCTAAAAACTGATTTTAACATAAATAAAAATGGGCATAATATGCTCGAACACTTTAGAACTGACACGATAATAAGTTTATTAAAAAAAGCAAGGCAATAAAATATTTTAGTGGAGTACAACGTAAAGCCTTACCTCCATTGTATGAAAATATAAAGAAGCCAATGAACTTGTAAACAAATACTACTGAGATTCCTAACCGACTCATGGTGGAGCGGATCACCAACTTTCTGTGTCAATACTGCTCAACTCTGAGGGTATGTTTGATACACGAACAATTTTATGTCCATGACAAGATTAGTAAAAATATACGTGTAATAAAATTTGTTACCTTTTTAGTCTAACCTTAGCATATCAAATATACATGTTTGGTAAGGGAATTGAATATGATTAGTCAAAAAGAATATATATATATATAAGTAGCTTGTTAAGTTTAATTACAATCCACTTATAATTTGAAGTTGAAATTCATTTTAGTCACTTATTCGCAATTATTATCCACTAATTATCAATACATGTTGTCGGGCCCATTATTTCACTTCGTTAAAGTTCTATAATAAACCCAAATAAATCTTGATCAGTTTTATAATAATTAGCCTATGTTTGGATAAATTTATAAATCATTTATAAATTGTCAAACTTCATATCAACTACAAATTATAATAAATTCAGAAGTACTATTCATTTATTCATCACTTATTTTTATTTATTATAAATGAGATTGTTTATAAATTTTTTCTCAAAATAGAGCCTTAATTGTATAATTAGTAATTTCGGACAAATAAAGATATTTGTATTTCGAATATAGTTGTAAAATGTACGACACAGTTTGTACTTTCGGTCTATTGTACTAAAACTTGTGATTTGTTATGAGTTTTGAGTTGTTCATCAGCCCCCGTAACCAATGTTGACTGAAATATTGCATTAATAATTTGTTGGTAAAGCTAGCTAACCCATGAAGGATGTGGTAATATGAGTTCAATCTGATTCTGGGTTTTCAATACAACTAAATATTAATTAAAGAATTATGTTCCATGTATATTTCTTGTTGACATCAAAGTTATTATTCGTCATATGTGTAAGAAATCTAGACATTAATTGAAAAAAATACAAAATTTGTCAACTCACATAATATCAAACTTGATATATATGTAGCATGATTGTTAATTAAATAGTACGTAGGATAAAAAACAAATTGATTAGGGTCAAACTAAACATTTACATATGCAAGAAAAATCGTATAATGAGTTAGTATAAATCACTAGAAGTTGATCAACTCAGTCGTAAAATAATAAAAAGTATGGAAATCTGATTGACCTATATGAAACCGCCTCAACTCACATTAGCACCTAGTAGTGAATCATAATCGAGTGGTATTGTTGGACAACTTGATCAACTATAGGCTCGTTGAGTATATCTATGAGAGTAATGCACTTGAATCATTTATAGTTTAACACATTATTTGAAAATAAAAGTTTTTTTTTTTCCAATTGTACAAGCCACACACTATTCATAAATCCATGGACACATTAACATACACAACCTTACCAATTATATACTATATAGCCTTCATTTTTGTTTCATTTTACTATGCTAAAGTTCGACTTTTTACCACGAGTGGTTTACAAGAGGGCATATGCGTATTTAGGGGGTTGGAGCCCATTAAAAATTTTACTTTATAAAAAATTTATATGTAAATAGAATCTTATTTACAATTTTTATTGTCTTTTACATATTAGTCCTGTTTATAAAAATTTAGTTCAATCCTGATTCTGCTCATATAATTAAATAGTACTTGTGGTTCTTACGAAATGTGTAGTTGAAATTAATACTTGATTTTGAAAATTAAAATTATAAGAGAAGAAAATAAAACTCAAACAGAGGCATAATTTTTACGTGCTATAGCGAACATACAAAGGTTGTCGTCTACTCTTGAAATATTAGATCTTGACTATGGTAAACTCGGTTCATCATGTAAGGAAAACTAAAAATAGTAAAAAACTACAAATGATCTTGAAAATTTTATTTGATCTTACGCACGCTTGTAAGATCAAACTAACATATAAAGATAATTCTTGATAATGTCTTTTATCGATGATAATAAAGATTAAGTTTTGGAGATTGTAGAGCCAAATAACAATGGATGCAGAGAAGAACAGAAATACGATAAACACCCCAAATCCATTAACATCAAGAGATCGATTCTCACATAGGGCTCAGAACAAACATTGTACCCTTCTGTACAAAGAAATTGCCACAAAAACCCCAAAACCCTAAAGAAACCGAACACATCAGCTACTCAATGGACCAAAATCAAACAACTGATCTACTACTTTAAAACCCTCAATCGAAGACTCACTAAAACCCCAATCACATAGGTCTAGGATCGAAACCAATAGTTTTGATCAATACACAAAGAATCGTAAGAAAGAGTACAGTGATGAACACGAAAAGGGAAAATCCAGAAGCTTCTCGCAAACTGAACAAAAACCGGATTAAAAAGTCACGTAAAAAGGACCACTCGGCTGTCTTAAATACACGTTCTCATCACTATAGATTCAGTTGGAAATCAACGGACCAGAGCAGCACACGTATCGCTTTAATGGGTCGGGTTTTGGGCCAATTTCATTGTGATATGGAGAAATGGTTAAAATCATTCCAGCAAATGCGTCAAGCCCAGTAGACCGAATGAATTAATAAGAATGACACCACAGCCCATCAAATCTCCCCCTTGATGTAAATGTTATAAACAACCAAAATACATCATAGTTTTTATGAACATCAGCAACAAGAAGAAACAGTACCTGCAGAAACATCAATTTTAAATAGTATCAATTCTTAGAATTTGCAAACATAATTTAAATTTGTTTAGAGGAAGTACCTTATTTCCCATATCAGTTGGATTAAATTGTGTTGGGGATTTTTTCAAGTAATATGGACTCGTTGTGGATTATATCTCTAATGAAATGTGTTAGGTTTTAGATGTTTTGTAATTGACAGTTCTGTAAACAAAAGGACTGAGTTG
>CAIGRP010010698.1:0-24077 GCA_903798385.1 Fraxinus cuspidata | reverse complement strand
TATCAATTTATTTTGTAAAATTAAATTTGGACAATTTAAGTGATGCTCTTTTTTCTTTTAATAGTTCGAAAAAACATTATGTCAAAAATAGTTATATTCTAAAAATCATTGTTTTAAAAATTTTGCATAAACTTTGCCTAAACTCAAAGTTTGTCTTATCGTTTAATCATGTTGCTTAAATTCGTAAAAACTTGAAACTTATCATCCATATATGATCGACAATGTATATTTTTAAATTATTTTGGATTGTGTTGAATTATATTTTCATATGTATATGACTTTTACATTTTAGTTCATTTATATATTGATTTAATTTTTTTAATATTATTTTATTAAATATTAATATACAATCTCACTATTGCGGTGGTCAATGATAGTTCTAGCTGATTCAATATTTTGAATCCGCCACTGGTGCATATATAATATTATAGAGAGGAAATACGTTGAATGACCCGGTATTTCCATAATGGCCTTTGACCATTAAAAAAAAAAGTTAAAGTTGAAATTGAAATTGTGAGGTTAAATTAATTTTTTTTGGGATTATGAGATTGATTTTTCATATATGGTGTTCCAAAATTTTGTGGATTAAATTTAACATTTGTTATGTTCATTCTTCATTATTTAGGTAGATTATTGATTTAAGTGTTTTTTTTTTTTAAATAGGTTCTTCTAGTCGAATATGGCGATTTTCTGGCAAGAATTGGAACCGACAACTATTAACAGTTGGGCTATGGCCCTCGTCAGGCCAGGTCGACTGTTAATAGTAGGTTGGGCATCTTTTATTTATTTATTATTTGGCCCAATTTTTTCTTCTGTTTAATAATTTAATTTTTTTTCAATTTTAAATTATATTTATATTATTTATTTAATTTTTATAATTTGTTTTGTTTTTATTATTATTAATACTATTTATGGAAATAGTTTTAATTTTTCTTAATTGTTTTCTTCATATTATAAATAATTTGTTTTTCAATTTAAATTTATTTTTAATTCTTTTCTTTTTATTGTAAAATTTATTTATTTTTCAATTTTAATTAAATAATATTATATTCTTTATTTAATTTTTATAATTTCCTTTTTTTTATTTTTTGTTTTTATTATTATTTTTTTGGTAATAATTTTAAAAAATATTTAATTGTTTTCTTATTATTATAATTTAATTTTTTTCAATTAAAATATTTTTTATTATTCCTGCTTTATTTTTTATATTCTTATAATTTTCTTTAATTTATTTTTTCTTTTTTATGTTTGGTCGTTAATTTGTATTGAAATTAATATATTATTATTTTTTCTTAATTATTTTTTAAATTCTTAATTATTTTATGTTTATCATAATTTCTTTGTTTTTTTTTTCAATTTAAAATGTTTTTTATATTCTTTCTTTAATTTTTATATTTTTATTATTTTCTTTAATTTTTTTTGTGTCTTTAATTCTTTTTTCTCCTTTAATTTATGAAATTATTTATTTTTTTATAAGCGTCGGTATAAAATGAATATATTTCTTGCGTATAGTAGTTATAGTTCGATTCACTTAATTTTGTAAGATTATACTTTATTCAATTATCTCTTGTTAAAAGTTCTAATATATAAATTTTTGTAGCATGGAGTACCATCTCGACTCTGAGTTGAAACAGATGACGGAAAAATGTACTTAGAACAGTTGACAGCGATGCCCTCGATCAACCTTAGGGATAAGATCACTAGTTTTTCTATGTTTAAGTTTGCCCTGATGATTGGACTGAAGATTACAAGCGATGAAACGGCTAGCAACGGTATTTAAAGAAGCAATATATTGTACGACACGTATTTTCAGGGACAAGGAACGGTGCTTCTACCGCAATTGATTGGCACAATTAGGGAGTGTGACCAGATGTTGAACATATTAAAGTTAGGACTGGTCTATTTCCTTGAGAGTGTGGGGAAGTGTAATCACAAAAAGACTGCGATTGACATTTTTCATTTGGAAGTTGTTGACGACATCGATGTCTTCAACAACTGTACATGGGGCCGGAGATATTTTCAGGACATCGTACAAATCTTCACCAGGTTACTTTCGAAACTCAAGAGGTCCTTGCATAAGTACGATACTTATGGATTGCCCTGGAATATAGGTAAATGTTTGACATAATCAACGTTAATATAGTTTTTATACTAAATTTATATTTAACAATTGTATATGTTGCAGATTTGGGCATATAAGACTATCCCCCTCTTGGATACCCAGTTTCCAAGAAGTGGAGAGACATGCTGCCCTCGAATGCATCATTGACGAGCATCTCAAGCAGGTGATTGTCCATCTGGCATATGGTTATTAGCTTTCATCGATGACTCTCAGGTAAGTATTATACATTTGCGATTTATAATGTATGTCGTTTCAAAATTTGAACGCATGATCATTAACTAGTTGAAATGTTAATATGTCAGTTTGAAGTCCTAACTGAGTTAAAGCCGTCAATAGAGGAGGAAGGTCAAGGTTTTATGCGTGAATTAGTTATTTCGCATACTCAAGACAACTTGATGTCCGATTCTAACATGGACCGAGATTAAGTGTGTAAATTGAATATAATTTGTTGAATACCATTTTGTATGAGTTAGCCTATTTTAATTAAGTTAATAATTTTTTACGTTGTTATTTGTGTAGAAGCGTGGTCTAGTTGATCGACGATCACCTTTATCCTGGATATCACACCCACGGGGGGATTACCTCCACTGATGAGATCTCTTTTTCCCCATCTAGACACATCCTCCGTGAATCTCCTGTAGACAGTTAAAGTCTTTATTTCGATGATCTGTATGTACGTCTAACTCTATGTACAGAGAGAAAGTGGACGTTTTACGGCGAGAATTGAGAAAGGATGTAGAGACGCAATGACGAAAGTTGAGAGGAGAGGTAGAAGATTTATGTTATGATGTTGGAGTGCTACGAGGCCATGTAGTAGACCTTCAAGATGAGGTCGCAACGCTATGAAATGATATTGCAAGGGAACAAGGGGGTAACAAACGGGGTAATGGAAAAGGGAGTCACCCACCATTGTGGACAGATGATGGTGCATTAGAATCATTTTTGTTGTCTGTGGAGCGGGAGGGGGTGGTCCCGATAGGAACAAAAGATGTGGCGAAGGAGGAGGGGATGGCATCGATGATGGAGGTGGTGGCGATCCCCGAGGCGGAGTGGTGGTGGATGAGAAGAGGATGCTTGTCATGATGGAGGGTAAGCAGAGTGCTACTGACATACCGGAGAATGTGATTGGCAAGAGCTGAGATTTCTGTCACAGTAATCATTTCTCCCTTAACGGCTGAAGCGAAGAGGATGACGTTTGTGGACATGACGTACACGAATCTCTTCAGAGAGGTAGATCCTGCCAAGTGAAAAGCAGTCGGAACAAAGTGAAGAATAATTATACCCAGGTAAGTATTTTATAATTTTAGTAAAGTACGCTAACTCATCTATGCTTCTCTTAACATTTTTTATGTTTCTTTTTCAGAGCTAGCTACACAATAGCTCAAAGGACGATATTGGACGCTTATAAGTGGTTTGAAGACATCACAACTTCGACATCTTGGCTCGCCGACAATTTAATCGCAATTGTTATTTATTATGAATACATAATTTGTTGTTTTTTAAATTAAATAACTCTCTCTTTTTTATTGGTATTTCATGTTGTAACATATCAACTCGGCTTTGGATCTGTTGTGCGATCGGGGCTCAAAGATACGAGATCATTTAACGTTCCGAGTCAAGCCATATTAAGCACTAAGTTTCTACGTGCCATTACCATTGAGCATCAGTCACTCCAACTTATGGGAAATGAATACAGGGTGCCTAAATATATACTCGAGTGGGTCATAAGGATGTGGTCGAGTGCCTAGGGAAAGTCATGGACGGATGTACATTCTCGTGATCGCGAATTATCACTACTTTGCTGTGGAGATCGTCTTTTCTTATTCCATGATATATGTCTAAGACTCCGATCATATATGTCTAACACAGGGTCAGCTCAAGCATACACTAGAGCCGGTGGCTCTGATCATTTATTTGATGACTAGACACGTAGAGATGATCCTATAAGACAGACTAGCCATTGTGCGGGACACGACGACATTGAGACAGTCGAGCTCGTATAATTTTTTTAATTTGAAAACTTAATTTTTAACTATATATTATCGAACAAACACATTATTATTATTATTATTATTATTATTATTATTATTATTATTATTATTATTATTATTTAATTTTAGGGGCAATTATGGCATGTTCGCAATCAAGTATATTAAATTCTTAAGTATAGCACATAAGATCGATGAAATTAAAAAATTCTGGATACAAAATTGGAGAAATAAGCTTTCGTGCGATTTGTATGAATTCAATTTTGATCCGTAAATATTGTATATCGTTCTATTCGAAATTTTAAATATTGATTATTAAATGTAAAGTTGTTGCATATTTTATATTGTTTATTTAAAAATATAAATTTTGTCCATTTAATTGTTTATTTACTTATGATCCGTAATACATTGTATACTATTTTAGTTGTATGAAAACAAAGTATGGGGACCTAACTACAACTTTCTAATAGTTGATTTGAAACATGAAACTGTGGTTGAAGATTAAAATTGCTCAGCACTTGTCGAACCCACGCAGCCGAGAAAACTCTCCAGTAGATGGTATTCTAGACGTACATAGACGTCCGGACCACACTGTTCAACTTCGGGAGGCAACAAACTATTAAGTGGGAGAATATAGTCGAAAACTTCCCACTCGGCTTCATTCGGTAGAGGAAAATAATCTCGGTATACTCTACTCTCCAATAATTAGCCGTGTAATAAGGAGAGCATAAGGTTCTCGTTGCAAAGCCTCTATATATGGTCACCGCGATTGTATGCTCACATGAAAAACTCTCAAACTGAAATCGACTACAAGTCAAGGAGTTATCAATCAATATTTCTACAATGGTGTTTAACAAAGAAGCATGTAGAATGGCATAGTGAAAATGATTATTGTGGATGAATTGCCGTTTAACTTTGCTGATGGTGTCGGGTTTGGAGATTTCATGGATATGCTTGCCCTAAGTTTGACGTTCCATCTCCTAAAATAGTTACTAGGGATATATTGAAATTTATGGTGAGGAGAATGAATTATTGAGAGGTAAACTTATGTCTAATAAGCAAATGGTGTGCTTTACGACAGATTGCTGGACATCAATACAAAATATTAGTTACATGGTTTCATTTTACTGACAAAAATTGGGAATTACATAAGAGGATATTGAACTTTTCAGTGGTAGCAAACCATAGAGGAGAGATAATTGGAAAACTAATTGAATCATGTTTGCTTGACTCGAGAATAGAGCATGTGTCACAATTACTGTTGATAATGCAAGTGCAAATGATGTGGCCATTATCTATAAGAAAATATGTTAAAGAATTGGAAGGTTGATTAGATGGTCTTGGGAGGTTCCTTTATGCATGTAAGGTGTTGTGCACATATAGTGAATTTCATTGTAAATGATGGGTTGAAAGAGTTTCACATGGTAATAGCAAGTATTAGGAATGTTGTGATCGATCGTCACCTTCGAGATTTGCTTAAATTCAAGATTTGTGTAGAAAGGGAGAAAATTGAATGTAAAAAATTGGCAATGTTAGATGTACCTACCAAGTGGAATGCAACATACTTGATGTTGGATGGTGTGCTCAAGTTTGAAAAAGTATTTGATTGTATGGTTGAGAAAGATGATTTTTATTGCAAATATTTTGATGAGCGTGAGAATGGGAAGGAAAGAGAAGGTCCACCTACAAGCGATGATTGGGAAAAACGTAGGAAGTTTGTTACATTTTTTAAAACCTTTATGAAGTCACTTCAAAGTTTAGTGCATCTCTGAGTGTGACCTCGAATTTATACTTTAAAGAAGTTTGTAATATTCAACAATTGTTGAAAATGTTGAGTGATAGGCAAGATCATTTATTAATTGTAAATTCGATAAGTATTGGGGCAATGTTGAGAAAATGAACAAAATATTGATAATAGCTATTGTGCTCGATCATCGGTACAACTTGGAGTTTGTCGGTTATTGTATTGGTCACTTGTATGATAGTAACTTGGTTGAAACAACAAAAAATGAAATAAAAAATTTATTTTATGAGTTTTATAATCAATATAATGGATGGAATAGTGCATCCAATGACGAAGGTGATGGTATTTGTGACTTTAATGACATTTCGACGGAATTTTCTGTAGATGATGATTGGGATGAGTCCAATAATTGATTTTGGGTACAAAAAATAAAAAAAGTAACAGTAATGATTTGCTAGGAAAAAAACGAGATTCAGAAATACCTAATGGAACCCACTGAAAACTCTACTAATCCAAGTTTTGATATTTTGAATTGGTGGAAGTTAAATTGTCCAAGATATGCAATTTTGTCCGAGATTACGAGGGATGTACTTGCAATTCCAGCTTCTACGGTTGCTTCACGGTCAGTGTTTAGTACTAGAGGTTGTTAGCGAAACTTGCTTGCAAAAAGGATGATTCAATAGTTGTGGAACTTGACTAATGTCTAATTGTAAGTATAGTCAAAATTAAATTTTATATGTAATTTCTCACATGTAAAATTTTTTTTAAAAATATTTTAACATATATAATTTTTTTTTTCAATATTTTAACATAATCTTTGTGATGTGGAATCAATGCAAAGGGTGGATTGACTCTTTGAAAGGATTGATGAATATACTTTGAGAAGACGTTGAAGAGTTATTAAGTTTAATTTTGTTATGGTAGATTGTTAATCTTATTACAATATGGGATTTAGGCATTTAGCCCATGTTTGGGCCACTTTTTTTTGTTGAATTAGATGAAAATGGAACACTATACATTATTTCTATCAAATCATGAACAGTTGCACCAATGAATGACCTGCAATTCATTTGACTTCTATTCCTTCATTCCATTTTTGCCCCTATGATAATTGTTACATCACAATTATTTGATTATATTCTTGTACGCAGGATGCATTTTGTTAACCGTGGAAATTGATTTCAATTGCGGTTGAAACTTAAAATACAATTTTCCGTCTTTGCCAAATTATGAAAATGGTTGATTTTTTTAAGTGAATGTAATATCTTGTTACAATAAATCCCATATTTGGCGTAGTGTTCGTAATGACTGACACTACGAGCAACAATAAATCGATCGACTTTCCCACGTAAGAACATTGTTCCAGTTTCGGAGCGTTCATTTCGGCATGCATTTCGTCCTCAACGGTTGGTAGCTCCACCTCGAAAGTATCCTCATCCATTTCTAATATACGAAATGCCTTGTCCACCACTCCAGAAAGACATAGAAAATTATGAATACCCATCGTCGCGACAACAACGACAACTTGAGTACAAAACGAATAGTTGGGCATACAATCGAGGATTTTCCATCTTTGCTTCCACACACCAAATGCACATTCAATGAAGTTCCTACAGGATGAATGTTTGTAGTTAAACCTCTCACGAGCATTACAAAAATAACAAAATGTTCCATCATCGCGATACTGTTGAAAATGGTACAATATATCTGATCCTTTGTAAGGGGCCATATATCCTAGTCGATGTGCAAACCTGGAGTCAACCAAATAATATTTTCCAAGTGCTGATAATGGGAAATGAATTTTTGGACTATATATAGCACGAGCTAGTATACGAGCGTCGTGAATATTCCCTGTTGTGCCGGCAAGCACAAAGTTGAAGCACAAATTAAAATCACAAACCACCAATACATTTTGCGTTGGCATTCCTTTTCGGTCAATGAAGTTCACCCGCTCATGACGCGGAAGCACAGCTTTTACATGCGTTCCATCAATAGCACCGATACAATCTTAAAACAAGGGATGCTTAATCGGGTCTGGACTAAGGGACTCTTCGCCATCGTTGTAGTTCGGGTTTGGCTGTATGAGTCGAGCAGATAACGCAACGACGACACAAAGAACCTCCTTGAAGTAGTGACATACCATTTGTAATGAATGATTGAAAATCGTTGTCAACTGCCGGTATCTATTTTCATGCGCTAATATGCTCAAGAACATACCGGCTTGCTCATAAATATCGACTTGTTGGCTACTCCGTAAGCTGAATTTGTCCCTTAGGATATGTGTAAAGTGTCATAATTATTGTGGGTTCATTCGAAATTCTTGATAGCACATTTGTCCGTTCTCTTCCATTACTTCCTTCATAAACATATGGTCGTTTTTTGCGAAAGGAAACCGTCGGACTTGTTGTTTGCAATAGTAGTTTCTCGCATCGCTTGATGCAATTTGACAATACGTTATCTATTTCATGAAGTCATCTGCTAGTTAGCTAACGAACTCTTCATCATAGACTTCCTCTTCGTCTTCAGATCCCGATAGAAGCGCATAGTTGAAGTCAAGATAGCATATTGTGTAATTGTAGACTTAGAAATTTTTTCACTAGTAGTTTCGGGTAAGAGGAGAAGAAATAAACGGCTTGTCTAAATGGAAAGTTGTGTTATTAACATAGCATCTAACCCGAATGTAACTTGTACATATATACACATTCCGTCAATGCAACCTGTACTCTATAAAATTTGAAAAGTACAGGCTCATTCTACTATACTGCATGTGAAGTTTGAAAAGTAAAGGCTCATTATACTATACTGCATGTGAAGTTTGAAACAGTAAAGCTCATTCTACTATGCTGCATGTGAAGTTTGAAACAGTAAAGGCTGATACTACTATAAATGTGAACCCTTTTAGTAAGTGTTCTGGTTTGGTTCCCAACACAAAAAAACAAAAACACATGTAGAAGTTGTCCACTAACCATTCACTCCCATGAGATATTGCAAAATTTAAAAGTACAAACCAAAATAATTTATCTACACGAAAAACTATAAATCTCATATATTAATACAAGAAAATAACTAAGGAAAGATTACAAAAACGACATTGGAGTTCAGTTAATACATAACTTAATGACCGGACTTGTAATGCTTGTTGAACTACCACCAGTGGCGGATCCAGGAATGGAGGCCAGCTAGAGCGTTCATTGATCATCGTCCGTCAACGGCCGTAATAGTACGATTGTTTATTAATATTTTTGATACTAATGAGGTTGTTAAATCCAATTATCTCAAGTAACCAAGGATGCAAATGGGCCAACCTTATAATTTTTATACTATATTAACTATTAATTGTTAAATTATTAAATTAAATTACTCGTCCATCATTTTAAGTTACCCACGAATTCACAAATCTCCCAATCTTCGTAAATCATTAATCATCACAATTCACACAATAAATCTCCAATCAAATGATCACTATATATATAAAATATCCCTTTAACTTCGAGTTCTAAAATTAAGATCATAATATTTAAAATTTATTGACAAAAAAACATAGTTATTATCTCTGTTTTTTTTTTTTTTTTAAATGTGAGATGAATTGTATGAATCTGGTAATTGATATGGTATATGGGATGATGGGCTATTAAATTTTGTTTGCTTTACATTTCGTAATGGGCCGATTGTTCTTTTTAAAAAAAAGCCCAACTAAAAAAATAATAAAAACATGGCCCAAGAACAACATCTTCTTCTTCCCCATTTGCTTCCCTGCAACTTCACTGGGACAGCAATTGAGCTCAGGTCGCGCCTGTAAATTCCGACGGGTCCAGCACGGGCGGCCGCGCCCCCTCGCCAGGTGCCGGATCCGCCCCTGGCTGATTGGATGTGCAACTTTAATAAAAGGGTAATTAGATTTTCACATGCTACAAACGGGCTTGAAAGAAGAAACTTTAATAATAAAAGGGTAATAATTTCAAAGAAGCTAAGTTACAATCGGGCTTTGTACTACGTGCACCTGCCACTCTGTCATCTCGACTATACATTAATTCATTTTATTTTTATTTTGCAAAAAAGGTTGATTAGACTTTCACATGTCATATTCCAACATTTTTCATTAAATAATGAATAACACATATTTTTGCTGTATGGTGGTGACACAAACAATAAAAAAATAACTCAAAAAACATATATTCCGCATTAGGTTTTTTTTTTTTTTTTTGAAATTCCACATTTAGCCTATATTTGGTACACATTAAAATTCTCATTCTCATTTTTCTACTTATTTTCAACCACACATTTTTCAATAAAATAATATTTACCATCACATCAATAATTTTTCCTTCTTTTTCAACTACACATTTTCTATCAATCTACTATTTCAGAATACATTCTTCCAAAATAATGTGGGTCAAGAACACCCTTAATAATATTTAATAAATTATAAGTATTTATATTAATTATTGTGCCATCAACTTTAGGATAGTTTTTAAAAACTTATCATTCAAAATATGAACTTCCAACTTGTACCCTAGAGATGACAATAGACTGAGTTGAGCTGCTCAACCCTAATGCGTACGAGGTCGGCTCGAGCTCGTCACGAGCCGAGCTCGTGGCTTGTTTGTAACGAGTCAAGCTTCTGTTAGGCTCGTTACTCGTGGGTCGAGCTAGATTTGCGAGCTCGTTCACTTTTAGATTTTTTTTAAAAAAAAATATAAGATGAACCTTTTAAACAAAAAAATAAAATAAATTCTTTTTTTGGACGAGCCGCTTGCCCGCTCGACTTGCGGGCGAACTAGCCTTCTCGACTCGTGAAATGAAGAGTTCGATCCGCCCACTAGCCGAGCGCTCATTTGCCACCATTGTTGTACCCTCCTTTATCACCTTCCCCCAACTTTTCCCTTTGAAACATAACCCCAAATATATTATATTTTTTAAAAAATTTCAAGGCCGAAGTTGTCACCCTATGAGGTGACGGTTGGTCAGAGCAGCATTTAAAGCTAGTGGGGGTCATGAATCGGATGCTATTAGTATGGTAAAAAAATTGACGAATAGGACTATCCATTAAAGTATACAAATTCTTCAGATTACAGAGGCCACAAGCTTGCCTATTCCCTATGTAGGTTGATCCAGATTTAACGGGTAATGTTCAACACGTGATTGATTAGTAGTTTCACAATTGACAGATAATTTGTATAAAGACATAAATTTGGAGAAATTATTGAGAGACTATCCGATGTTAGAATCATCTTCTTTTGAACTTGTGTGATTGTGAGGTTTTAACTTCCAAACTTTAGTAAATTCGATTGAGCTTTTTTCCTCATTACAAAATGTCAATGTCAGTCCAAAACTCATGCAAGTACTCAGCATTTTTTTTTTAAATTTGGAACATTACATGCTCAAATCAACCACTTTCGCTGAACACATACGATTTTTAACATACATGTTTCATTGAAATAAATTGTAATGAAATTTAAACATGGAAAGCCAGCCACTCCAGAGTGTCCAAAACTAGGTAATTAAAAACCCTTTTCATTTTTTATCTTTTTACTTTTAATCAACGTATTTAATTTGTGCCCATCATATTGTCACTTCATTAGGTAAACAACTACAACTTGAGTACTTTGTTTTCTGCATGATTTCTAGATTTTTTTACAAAGTCGAATATTACTATAAAGATGCGTTTGATTTGCGAATATTTAATTTTTATGGAAAGAAAATAAATTTTAGCAATTCAATTGTCTAGAATTCATCTGTATGGAAATTATTAATTAACTGTGTTTGATTGATATAGTTTTCAACATATAAATATTATATCGTCTATTTTTTTTATTGGTGGGTAAATGAGAGAGAATTTATAGATAAGAGAGAGAAAGAGAGAGTGAATTCCCCGAAAAAATAAAATTCTACTCTCCTTAAAAAAATATTTTCTTTGATTTTAAGGAAAATATGGTCACGTGATCAAAAGTATGAAAATGTTTTCTATGAAAAAATTTCAATCAAACAACAAAAAAATATGAATTCAGATGGAAAAAAATACATTTTTCATGACAAATATTGACAATCAAATCACGTTTTACAGTTTTTTCTAAACATGCTTTAACTGTCCAACATTCAAACATAGTATCAAGCATCGAAGACCTACTCAACCATAAGTTAATGCGAAAATTAAGGGAATAATAAGCTTCATTGATATATAAAACAAAATAAATAAGCAATTAACATAAAATTTAGTGAAACTTGAGTGGTTAACAATATTTTCAACATGAATAATGCTATTTAACACGGGTGATGTTTAACATCAGTTCAGATGACACTGAATGGTCACTATTACATGGATTTGTCTAGAAAAAATGCATTCCAACTACATTGAACTATTAAAAGGGGCATTTCTATTTTGTCTGGACCACATGGGCTCAAGTGGTCCCCCCGTGAAAGGTGGGGCCCCTTGGCAATGCCAGGGGCCCATGAAGCCCTTACAATGTGGCAGGGTTGGGCCTTGACAATGTAGCAGGGTTCCTACTAAGATGAACATAACTAGTGCGTGCTAAATTGCATTCCTTTTCAACATGTGGTATTGCTTATGACAAACAAAATCTATGTTCACTGTTCCGTTCTGTGCATCATTTCCCAGATGTTTCATTGCTTCCTCAACTAGCCAAAAGGGCAGAAATAAATGCATATGATCCCATAAAGGTTCATGTAATAACCCTCCTGACAAAATATATTGGACCGTCTCAATATTTGACTGAACTGACACAAAAAAAAAATTAAAAATTAAAGGAAACACAACATATGGATTTAAATTACAAAATGGAATATATAGCCTCTGTTGGTGAAAGTTAAAATCTAAATTTTAATTTAAGTCAAAATTCAAAATTAATTTTAATTACATATTTCGTGTGTCTCCAACTTTTCAACTATACATTCAACAACTTTTTTCAGAATTTACTAAAAAATTTGATTTTAATCTGCAACAAATAGGGCATAGTTTACACAAACAATTGCCTCAAAGTTTTATTTAAAGGTTAAGAGTTTTTACAACTTGCTTCACTTTAATTTGCTAACAATCGACTATATGAACTGTATTATTTCGTACATAGAAATAGTACAAGTATGCGAGGAGATGGTGCAAGTTCACAAGAAACTATAGATTTTATCTTTATTGACAATTCTTATCCTTTATCTTGACTTCAAAATATTTTACTTACATTTCTTGTGTTGAGCTCGCATTCTTTGTATGAGCCAACCTTAATGTAGATCATTGAAAACGTGAGTTTTGCGCTCGTTTAAATTTCAAGTCAGAACTTATATCAATTTGATAAGTTTTTATAAGAATTGACTTGACGTGACCCATAAAAAATGTGAGTCATGTCGACCTTTCTACTAAGTCAGTCCAACCCAATCGATTTCTCAAAGCAATTCGTGTCATGCTATATGTATACCTTGATTTATATCTTAATTTACATTTCTCTATGTGAAGGTTAAAATCAATATATTAAAATCACTTTTCAATCAATGATTATATTTTTTACACAAGAAATGCCAACCAAAATGTACACATTTGAGTGTAAAAGTAATCTTATTCAAGCAATTCACACAATTAAATAGAAGCCAAAATTAAATCTCTCTCCTCAAAAAGTAGAAAAAAAAGCCACACCCACAAAGAGCTGACAGCTATCCTCCTCATCTCACTCTCAAAAATTTTCCCAGCTCTATCAAATTCACTTTTCCAATCCTTCTTAACCTTTGAATACTACAAATCGACAATGAACGTTTTCGAGTTTGATTATTTGAACCCTATGAAGTCGAACACAATGCCGCGATTCCATCACCTTCGAAAGCTTTTTCGTATATTAGAGCTCTATCTGATTCTCACTTCCCTCTCGTGGGTCTCAACTCGCTTGCTATTTGCCATCAAAATCTACGGCCAGTACTTCTCGAAACTTGTAACCTTCGTCGTCAGTCCTCTCTTTATTTTCCTTTTCAGCAATATAATTGTCTTAACCCTTCTCTTCAAGTCCGGCCTTCTCTTTCCACAATATTCTCATAAAAGAAATGAAACCCACATGGAATTCTACGAAGAATTTATCATAAACAGTGATGACAGTACACAATTCATTCAAGAATGTGTTTCTCAGGCTCCAGAACCGGAGGAAATTATGTACCAAGATAAACACAGCATTTACGAAGTGAGAATAAATATTCATCGGAAGAGTCAGTCGGAGACTTGGACGAAAGAAGAAAGTAGAGAGGATAATTGCGAAAAGAAACTCAGGCCATCGGAGACGGAAAAGTGCCGGAAAGTTGTGAACCCTGGCGAGGTTCCGGCTGAGACTGTCATGGTTGATGAACTGAGTAATGAGGAGTTTCAAAGAGCCATTGAAGATTTCATTGCTAAGCAAATCAAGTTTCACCAAGAAGAAAAGTTGTGACGAAAACAATCAATCAATAAAATTTCAGTCTTCTGTATAATAATAAATTTTATTAATGAGAATTTGCAATGATTTGGCTTGTAATTATATTTACAATCATGATAGAAAATACAAAAAGTTATTAATCATTCAGCTGATGTTCGACCAGGAAAAATATAAAAAAGAGTTCAATTTTGTTCAGTAGTTTTCAATTAGCATACTAGACATGTATCTGAGGTACTAAATTAGTTAAATCGTAGTCCAACAATTTGATCTATTTTTCCCCATAATATTCCTATCATTATATGATAGCACAAAAGATTTTAGCTGTAAAAGTAAGTTTTATAGTTACAAATTATTGCATTTCAATTGTCACACAATTCTTGAAGCGAGTCGCCCGACTAGCGTCCCAAGTTCTTGTAATACCTTAAAGCAGTGTTAAAATATGCGGAAATATTGTCATATTATTCTCCTATATATATGTTATTATTTACATTATTTTCTTGCAATACTTGAAACATAAAAGCTACACAAAATCTCTTCATTTCAGAGTTGTATTTGTTTATAACACGATTTATCAACAAATGAAAATATTGTTATGGCAAAACTGTAATTACAAATGAAAATATTGTTAAAATTGAAAAGTTAAGTCATAAGAAGAAGAAGAAGAAGAAGAAGAAGAAGAAGAAGCGGATTGAAGTTCGAAGTAAAAAAGATCTTTAAGATTGAAAGCTACAAGTACAATTTCATAATTCTAATCTTTTTTCCATGTTCTTTTCATATTTTTCTCTTTTCATTGGGAGACACAATCATTACTAATTCCACTAGTATTAACAATTGAGATATTAGAGGTGATTTAGTTTATCTTATGATGCTTTGCTAAATAAAAGGAGGTTTGATGTTAAACCGTGGCCCAGACTTAAGAAAAAGAACTGAGAAACACAAAAGGGCAAGTGCAGAAATTATAAAGAATGTAGAATACAAGAGACTTGTTTGACCGTGTTTCAACCAAATTGGATCTCCACCCCCTAACCACCCACCAAAAAAAAAAGAAAGCTCATAGCACTAGCACAATGTCTGTTTTTCACAAGTTCAGTACCAACATTTTGCCAGAAATCACAAAACAGAACCAAGTATCCCTCAAGACCGAGGTTACTATTCACCAACAGCCAAAAAACCTACCTATTTTCATATTCTCAAATGATTCATTCGGGAAGTGAATCGCATGACTTGTGATTTTATTTTAAGAGATTAATTTTATTAAGATGAGTAGTCCAAACTCTTATATGTTAGTCTATATTTTAGCATTTAATCGATACGATATGAGATTTATCTCTTAACACTCGAGATGGTAAGCAGCACTTTAATAAGTTAAGTTTGTTGTTTGTAGCAAAATATGTGACATAACAACTATGTTCTCCTTTCATTAGGAATAAAACATGGATAACTATCACTGATATAATTACATTTTAGGTTTAGCCAAATATTCTATTAGCGAATCTATACATTATATTGAGTTTGGACATGTGTATTTGAACATACCTCTCTTCGAGTTCTTATGTAACACAGTTGTGTGACTCATAAATCCATTTTGTGATCATCATAAGAAGTCAATATAGAGAAAATGCGAAAGAAAAAAATTGGAGATAGTGATAATGTCCATGATCAATAGCTCCCTAAACGAAGAATATGTACAATTAAAGAGGAAAAAAACTTATATTTACATACGCTATCGCCGATCCTATATAGATAGTAATACTTAATTCATACACAAGCAAACACAATAAGTGATCTGTAGTACTTCTAGTTTCATTGTATGCAGTACTGCTCATCTATTTGCTTGGGAGAAATCAGTATTCTAAAAAGAGTGAAGTATGACTAGACGTTGAGGTTAAACTTCAAGCTTTACGAGTTTAAGCGTAGCGTTTTCTTATTTTTTATATTATTTTAAATTTTTAATGATTTTAAAAACCGTTTAATAATTAAAATAAAACATACCAAACATCTAAAATTATAAAATACTTTATTTATTTAATAATTCATATAGTTAGTCAATTATACAATTTTCAAGTTTTCGAAATGCAAAAATTATACTATTTTTCATATTTTCAATTTTTTACTAAACAAGTCAAACTTTATAAATTTATAGGAACTTTATATATACTTTCGAAGTTTTAAATAAAATAATGAGTCTTAAAATCATAATTACATAATGTAAATAATATTGCAACTTAAATTTTATTTAACTCTTTATTGGATAAAGTCATTTTTGACTTTTGTACCTATAAAGTCTTTTAAAAACTAGAAATTAAAGTCAAATAAAAAGTTTTTCAAAAAAAAAAAAATTATTAAACTAAAGTCAAATAAAAGAACTTTTTTTGAAAAAAATAAAAAAATAAATAAATAGCGCTTAGAGAATACGAAAGAGTGGAAGAAAAAATCCAGTCGTAATCTCTAAGCGCTATTTATTAATTAACAATATGTAATCTCGTCTAATTTAAATTGATCTTCTTCGTCTTGTTTGTCTTGAATGACAATTTAGAAATCCCAATTCAAGTGTATAGTGTGCATTAATTTGCGTATGATACGTTGTAAAAATAAATCACCATGTAGTCGATCGTGTACAATTCTGAGTAAACAAAAATGAACAATAAGCAACACATGGGCCCCTGTATTTAACATGAGTTGCCTCTTTTTTAGGCATGACTTCAACCCTCAATGTAATTAGCTTCATTATATAAGCTGAATCTCCTCTAAAAGTTCCAATCGTAAATCCTAGTCGAATTATTAATGATTGTGCCCCCAGTTTAAACAGAAATAAAATGAAAAATATGTGTCAATTGGACTTCATGCAAGTTTGTTGATATCTCGTGTGTTTTAACGTACAAGAACATTGTCCTTGGTCAGATCAAAAGAATTGTGTGACTATTGATATTAATTTTATTTAAAAGGTTAATCTCGTTAAAGAAAGAGGTCACAAGTTCTTATATATTGCATATTTGTTACATATGGGATAAAAATAAAACAATTTGCAAATGAAAGTATGATGTCAATCTCTCTCGATGAAGCCTTTACGAAAGAATTATTAATCATCTAATGATAGCAACATTATGGAAGAAACAAGATCAAATTGTAGGATTATGATTTAACCTCTTATGTTTAGTACCTGAAACATGCCTATTTTGTTATATTGAACAGTATACACCTATAAAAGAACTATTTTTTTTGGGGTTGAACATACCCTAAACGATTAAGGAAAATCTGAGGGAAATTCTCTTTCTCGGATGGAATATAAAAAATGTCTACCGTACATAATTTAATGAAAAACGTTCAAAATAACATGCCAAAATTCTGTACCAAAATAATAGTGAATGAATACCGCTTATCAGATGGACACGTACTGAATTTGCAACACCTATCAGATTTGCACATACGGAATTTGCAACAAAGAGAAATATCGTATAAACATATACCGGACACTAGCTAACCGAATGTTAGCCAAACTATTACAAATCAAATAAGTTATTAATCACAATAAAACAGAACAAGTAATCTAAATTGCTTTTAAAGTCATCCACCAAGAAGGTAGGAACAGTATACTGTAGTCGAGATTTTAGGTAATGTGATGACATTGTAAGTAGTTCAAGGCCCGTACGTAATTTAGCTCCTCCGAAAAATTTTCGGCACACTTCAGAAATTCTAGTATGTGAAGTTTAAAGAAGATAATCTTCTACGAGCCGCAAAATGCACTTTTCTAGTCCAACCGTAATTTTCTTCCTCTTGCATTTTCACTGATCGAGATAGTGTGAAATTTTTAGTCGACATGGGAGCATGAGTTCAGAATTTGAGGTCATGATTTTTTCATGACATTGTGTTGCTTTCAACGAGTGACTAGACTGAAGTTTTGTTTGCGCCTTTTGAAGATGTTTCTCATTTCCATAACAAACATGGAAGTTCGAACTTTATTTACGGATACAACCACAATGTTATGTTTTGTTTTATCTAATTTTCCAATTGGCATCAACCAATCCTAGCTGTGACTACCCAACAAAATTGATATAAACATTATCGTAATGTTCTCTTCGTTGAGGAAAATTCAATCTCAGAATTTTGAAGATCACAACATTCGATAGCATGTGTACATCCCTTTGGATGTGTGCAAGAGAAATCAACATTCAAAGTAATATGTAATGTTAAAGCTTAAGTTTCAACAGAAACTACAAAATTTAAAATGTCAATGCTACGGAATAGTAACTAGAAAAGTTCATCAGTATCGTTTCCGCAATAAATGGGGTAGTTCTAACCTAAGATTATTTTTGGACACAATTGAGGTGCCGAGGATTCGAAAAACTTTATAGTTTTTTAACTTAGTTTATCTTATCACCGAATTTGTAGCAAACACTTTTTGGAGTGCCAACCTCACAAAATTGCTATGAACATTATTATTAGACTATTTGGTGTCCTCCACTCGTGAAAGAAAGTCTACTAGAAAAATGTCATAGATTGCTAAATTTGACATTACGTGAAAGCCGCTTACATTAGTTTAACCCATGATAATAGGAAACTTGAATGTTACTTTCCGCAAGCTTTAGTACTTTTCACAAGAAACTTGAAATTGAATCATAGGCGTTTCACTAGTCGTGCAACTGAAATATCGACATCATGTTAATGTGGAGTCAAAATGTGAAAAGTACATTTTATTGTATATCTAAAATTCTAAGGTTCGTATTTGGTTTCTCTTCATGGTAATTGTTAGGTTTTAAATGTTTTATAATTGGAAATTCTGTAAATAAAAGGACTGTGTTGTACCATGTTTAAAAAGTCAATGAGTAATGTGCAAATTATTGTAAATATGATTATTAGTATAGGGTTCGAGAATGGAAAAAGGAGGAAAAAAGACGCGAATTTTCGCTAGACTGTCATCAAGGTTTGGCTCGAGCTACAAAAGCAGAAATATCATCGTTGGAGTGTCGTCCTTCCTTCGCTTGAGTGACATGCTGTCGCTTGACTGTTGCTGAGCTCTCGCTCGAGCGACAGTGTTGTCCGAGAAATTTATATTTCGCGATTTAAAGGCTTTTTCACCGGCCCATTACTTTTCTAACCTACCTATAAATACCAAAACACATCTGAACGTAATGAAAAATGTTGAACGTTGAGAGAGCTTTATCAGAGAGAGATTCATTTCAACTTTCGTCTATTTTGATTGTTTCGGTGAGAAAAACATCGTCCGATAATTCAAATACCAAACTGCCTTTCCTCTAGATCTGGTCAGAGTTCTGAAGATCAAGGGAAGTTGACTGGAGTTCTAATATGTGAAGAACAATGTGTTCTTCGTTGATTCACGTGAGATAGACGATTCCACAAGGCTAGGAATGCTGTAGGATAGCAGATTCCGAAGAGAGTTTTGACAACAACAGCTAAGGATTGGTGTAGAGGAGCACAAGATCCAGGAAGAGCTATAAAGAGTGCAGTCGGAAGATCAGATAGTACGGGTCGTCTAGTCTGATAGACTGTAAGTTTTTAAAATCATTTATAGTGGATTGACTGGCAAAATACCCTGAATTTTTCCCAGTTGGGTTTCTCCGTGATCATCGAGGTGTTGATTTACTGCTTTTACTTTGTTTATTTATTGATCATATAAACTGCGGTATTCAAGCTTATGACTAAAATGACTTGCATGTTTAATTATCTAGAAAAGAATTAAAAAGTGACTTGTTTCTATTTAATTCGTTAGTAATTTTAAATTCCGCATTATACACCTATTCACCCCCATCTAGGTGTTGTTAGGGTCGAACTACGCGTTTTTCAGTAATCATTCTCAATTGGGTAACTGGTTGTTTCAAACGCAATGTACCATACTTGAAACTTCTATCATTATTTTGGAAGTTTGAAAAGTTAAATGTTACTGCAAAATTGTTATTAATAACGAAAATATAGTTAAAAATGAAAACATAAAAGTTAAATCATAAGAGGATTAAAGTTAGAAGTTTATATGTATATGTATGTATGTATTTAAATTCCGCATAAAACACATATTCACCTATATGATTGAAAATTACCTCTAAAATTTCATAAATTCTAATTATTTCCCCAATTTTTTTTTTTCATATTGAAAGTTATGATTTCGACCGAACTAACACCTAGAGATGGGAATAGGTGTTTTATGTTGAATTTAAATTTATCAATTAATAAAATTAACAAGTCACAATTATTAATTTTATCCAAATGAATTTACATGCAATATTATCCTTAATTCGAATTACCACAGTTGATATATTATAGAAAAATAAATAACACACAAAATTAATGACAGAGAAAACCCCTCGTGGATAAAAACTCCGGGCCCAAGTCAGTAGTATCCACTATAAACGACAAAAACTTACAGACCGTTCATATTCGAATAAACATTAGTACTTTCTAACCTCCTGTAATGGTCAAGACCCTCTTGGATTGCGAGCTCCTGCACTAACTCCTGACATTTTGGAATCATTTATCTCTTGTGGATCACTTGAGAACTCCTTGTTCTCCTTCAATCGGAACTCAGCTCACCTTCCTCGATCTTCAGAACTTGAATAGATTATGTGGAAGTATGATTTATTGTGTTTTGATTATGTAGATTTGATGTTTTCAATGATTTGATTGCATCAAGAGAAGATTGAATAATATGTAGGATGTGTAATTGTGATCTCTGTCTTAATAAAATAATGTTCAACCCAGACTTTTCATGAAGAGGGGCTTAGGTATATATAGTATCTAGGTCCTGCGGTAGTATATGATAAATAAAACTCTTGAAAATCACGAACTAAGGTTTCACTAGAAATCTTGTCACTCGAGATCCAAGCGAGTGACAAGCGACCTTGATTCTATTTTGGATGCTCGAACATCAACTTGGTGACAAGCTAGCATAAATCCAACATCTTTTTCTTCTTATTCCATAACTGAACCCAATGACTCATAGTTCATCTCTACAACCTACCAATAGACTTTTTGACTTTTAAAACTCTTTTATAATTATATTTTTATCTAAAGATTGCTTACAACTTTAAAATCTAACACATATTTTTCTATTTTCATTGGGAGACACAATCATTTCTAATTCCACTAGAATTAACAATTGTGATTGATGCTACAAAAAATGAACTTGGATGAGATGGTCAAAATTGTGACGGAGCTTGATATCCGAATTTAAGTTGATCACAAACGGCACTTATGAATATTTAAAACAAAGCTAAGAGGTATGACCTCATCTCACAATCCTTCTGATGTTTAAGTCAGCAAAAATTTAAAGAAACGATATGCAAAACCTTGTAACAAACACGCACCTAGTTATGTCCAGGGTTGATGGCCCTTGGCTTGTAGGAGGTGACTTTAATGCCTTGGAGAATAAAGCTATTTGTACAATTTTTGTTGACAACTTTGTTGACAATTCATATGTTCTGAAGATTCATACTGCTGATTTGAAAAACAGTTTTTAAAGTGGAAGTTCTGACAATTTTTGAGAAATCTGGAGATAGGTGTGTTCGGGTTTCCATGGGGTAACCCATAGAATTGGAGAGTGTTGCTAGTCAATTGATCTAATCCATCATTATTTGAAAGTTATTTACCCTGAAATCTGGATATACAATATTGGAGAGCGTGAGCGCTACTATAGGCATCAAGAACTCAAAGGGCAATTCATAATTTTCTTTCTCGATATTCCATTGAGGCGATTTAAATTGATTTATAAAGAAAATTCAAAAGGCTACAACTTTACTAGAAGTAACTTTTTCCCAATTCGAAAGTTTACTAGATAAAAAATGGGTCTCAATCTTGGGGCTAAAAATCTGGAACATATTTGTGCGTAGGGTTGGGTGTGGGTTGGATTGGATTGGTTTTGAGTCCGACCCAAACCTAACACAACTTGTTCCTTTTGACAATAATTTAAATCGAAACCAACCTATTCACGGTTGAAACCTAAACTGACCAAACTCGGGTTGATTTGGGTTGTGTTGATTGGTTTGGACTTGAGTTGGACACAATTATTCTTTTGTTGGATAATTTTTTTTATAAGCCCAATGTTTGTGATTTTTTTTTTTCGTTGAATTTGAAATGTTTTTTAAAGTTTTATACAATTTCAATTTAGACCAAATTCAGTTACATTAAAAAGGGATATTTGAAAGGCCTTAAGTCAATTGAAACTAGATCAATGGTCCATGGGGTTAAGTTCCATTCCAATACAACAATATAAATTAAAAATATTGTAAAACCTGTTAAATAAATTATACCATGATTAAATAAAATACATATTTTAATCAATCCAAGTATATGTTGAATACCTGCATATTATACCTATTGAATAAAATGTATTCAACATAAATACTAAATATGTAAATCATCCAAATTCAATACAAAATAAAAAATATTACAATCATCCAACAAAAGTTAATGTAGTCATCCAGCCTCAATAAATTTGAAATTTAGTGTAGTATAGTCATCTAAATATATTGCAACTATCCAACAATGATAAAATATTTCGTGTGTAATAAATTGTTCCTGAAGTCTCAAAGTGCATTCGCCCAACAAAGAAATGTACATTCCTACATTAACACAAATGAAATACTTAGGGAATAATGAGTCAAATTTTGAATGAAGTATTTAGTAAATACTACAACAATATATCTACTTGAAAAGCTTGAAAAATGAATGAATCTTTCAGAATTTAGGCCTTGATTATCTTCGGTTGGTTTTAAATTCATTGATTCCAAAAGTTCTACAAAAGAAAATTGAATTTATAATAAAATAGATAGAAACAAGTAGCATTAACAATTATATAGGATATAATTATATTACCTTCATCCATCTGGTTATAATGCTCAACATCTTACATATAGAATCCATCCAAGTTTGGAGAAGTTTTCAACCAATTTTGAGAGCACTCCAAGACCTCCACTATTTTATGGTTTAAAGAACTACGAAATGGATCATGAATTTTTCCTCAGGTACTAAAAGTACTTTCTGAAGCAACAGTAGAAACTTGGATTGCCAATACATCCCTGGCTAGATTGGACTAGGTATCGTATTTAATTTTGTTAACCTTCCACCAATCAAGAACATCAAAATCATTGTTCTATATGCTTTCACGAGCATCTAATAAGTATCTTTCCACATCATTTTTTATTATCTCAATACAATCTTTTACTGCTCGTTTTTTCCAAAAACCTAGAAAGACAAGCATCACCCATAGAAGAAGAATTGCATTTATCTAAATTAAATGAACTTACATTGACATGAGGTCATCTACCATTATGAGGTCGTCGTCCCCATGAGACCAACACCACACTTAACAATGCAGATGTCAATAAGTAAGACAAGAGCCACTCAACAATTAGCGGGGGGACGACCAACTGCCTAGGAAGTGAGAATCATCCCATTAGAACGTGGGTGAAGTGGGAAGACCTACATGGGACACGTGGCACCATTCACTTTTGAGCAGGTGCGTTGCATCAGACACTTATAAATACCCCCAAGATGAGAACAGTATGGATTCTATTGAAACCTTACTACTTGAACTTTAAATACGATTCTCTCCAACTCTTAAACTAATTACTGATTCTCACGTCGGAGGTACAACGGGGGAGAAAGCTCCGACCTCCAGGTAGCATTCAGTGATCGGAGCATCCGGAAAACCATTTTGTCAAGGAGAACACCGAAGTTTATTTCATTACAATTTCATCGGCGCCGTATGTGGGAAACCACTGAACAAAAAGCTATGTCAAGGAGACGGACTAGGAGTGAAACACGCGTGGTGAGAAATGAGGCGGAAACGGAGTCGGAGTCTGTTGCAAGGG